>PNEQ01073197.1:48274-102708 GCA_003012365.1 Medauroidea extradentata | reverse complement strand
GAAATACCACAACGCCGAAATACCACAACGCCGAAATACCACAACGCCGAAATACCACAGCGCCGAAATACCACAACACCGAAATACCACAACGCCGAAACACCACAACACCGAAATACAACAGCGCCGAAATACCACAGCGCCGAAATACCACAGCGCCGATAAGTAGAAATGCTGAAAAATCCCGTTACAGGCATGTCACATATAAGATCTTAAGGGCTTGTTCCTGAGTTTTTTTCAGACTGGTGCCAATAACTCAAATATTTTTTAACCAAAAGTTTTGAAAAAAAAAATTTAGTCTATGTGCAATCACACGATGCACAATAAAGTGGACGCGTTTTTTTAAATAATGTACCATCCGCCAGCAAAAAAATAATAATAATTTCCTTCATTTTTGCTTATTTTCACGACGAAAAACGTGGTATTTTGGGTAATGAAATCTAAAAAACCGTTCAGTATAATTCTACAAAAAAAAAATTCAGCTACAAATTATAACATATACTTTTCAAAACTGTGCAGCGAAATTTTGATATGAGTATTAGGTAGCAATAAAAAAGAATATTTTCGAAATCACTGCAAAACTCCGTAATAAGGCCTTAAAATCACGAACTACTTTTGTTTTTCACGTAAAGTTGCCTTAACGCCGAAAGACCAGAACGCCGTTCCAGCCACAACAATGTTACGGCGACAGCAAACATATGTGAGTTAAAAACAGACACTCGCCATAAGCATAAATGCAGTTCTTTTCACATAATCAGTGGCTCTACATATTTGGCGAACACAGATGCCAGCAACTAACCACGACTGGGACTAGGTGTAAGGCGTATAATAATTATATGCCAGTAGTCCCCTACCACTTCTTCTACAAAGCAACAGTTGGCCGACTGTTTCTCGCCTGGAGACAATTCAGGAAACAATTGAAAGTCAAAATAGCGATGACAGGATACGGAATACAACTCCTATACACCAGCACGCCAATCCAGTGGCTTACCTCTGGACCATCTTACTTCATTTTTCTCAAAGTGAAGGATGTCGTAAGGGGACGTTCTACAGCGATTTTCTATGTCTATGTCCAATCTTTATTTTTATATTTGTACGAGACATTTTTTTTTCTTATTTTATACATGAATTGTGACTTAATTTTGCTCTAATTTTATTTTTCATCCCTCATAGTATTTGCGTAATGGCTCGTAAATATCAAAATTTGCTTGTTGAGGTGTTTTGTGCTTCACAAAAAACCAACTGACATACCAAAAAGAAAAAATTCTCAGAGAATAAAAATATTGCAGACTAAAAGTCGACATATAGGCTACACAAACAAAATATTAAATATTATTGTATTTACATAAAAATGCTTAAATTTGAAATGAAAATTTTAAAAAAAATCTGGCAATAGTTTAAAAATACGCAATATTTTTTTTTTTATTTTAACGTACGTCAACCTGTAGCCTGCAACATCGGTATTCACAGTTTTTTTTTTTTTTTTTTTCAATTTGGTATGTCAGTTGGTTTTAGTGTAGTTTTAGCGTCATTTACATGCCATTACGCAAAAACTATGAGGGATAAAATAATTTATGTCTTAAATAATAAAAAATATCTGGTACAAATATAAAAATTAAAATATGATGGTGAAAATTGCAGTAGCTCGTGCTCTTAAGATTCGATCTAGTCAATTAGTTACAATACATACGCAAGTAAGATGTGGGCGAAGAGGAGAAGATTATTGAGTGAGTTGATATGACATGTGTAATGGTGTGCGTGTGTGTGTGTGAGGTAGGTATTAGTATTCGTGCAGGAGTGCAATAGACGAGGATGTGTACGTGACTTGAAAGGTTAAGGAAGCTTGTGGCAAGGGTTGTATGAAGAGAGTGGATTAGGGGTGGATATGAAGGGCGCATTCATAAAGGGCGCCGTTCATGCAGTGCGAGATACCAAACGCTCCAATATCGGCGAGAGTCCCTTATTCATGTTTTCCATCATCTAGTATATCTCACGTTATTAATGTAGGAGGTCTCACATACGAAATACCGTACATGAAAATGTGAGATCAAAGCGAAACATTTTGTTAATAATTGCCGGTGTGAAATTAAATCGGTAGTTGTTAAAATAATATCAAGACTCACATACACAAAAAAGTTGTATCTAACGTCTACTCCTGCAGATATCAGGCAATGACTAGCATCGGTGATATTTTTATGAAAATAATTTTGCACGTACTTGTTTGCACATATCAAGTTTAGGGCCATGAACTTTTCGCGAAAATAATTTTGCCCCAATTTGTTCCAATGTCTTATACGTGCACATCCTCAGCTATTCTTCACGGTCAATGGTAGTATGTCTTTGTGAAGTGACGTATCTCGTTCGACTGTGCCAAACGCGATAAGGTTACAGCAACACCACATGTCTGTAATTTGCAGCTAGAACCTCGAGTCACATAAAAGTTATGACATTGAATCGCTGTCTATGAAGAAGAATTGCAGATGTGAACGTAAGGCACTAAAACAAACTGGGGCAAAATTATTTTCGTGAAAAGTTCATGACCCCAGTGAAGCTACATTTCGTGGTAGTGATTCTGACTCGCAAAGTCAAATGAGTAACACATCTGCACAAATTCATACTGCATGAAGCAGAACTGCAGGTGTGCATGTAAGACAGTTAAACAAGAAGGTGAAAAATCATTTTCACGAAATACCAGAGGCTTTACCAATAGCACAATATTTTTTTTTGTGCGTGAATACAGAATTGAAATCTACGTGGTGCTATTAATATTTCCCCAACAAATCATCATTACTAATTTGGCAAAAACGCTAGCGCAAATTTAATTTTACGTTTATATTTCCGATTTGCAATTCCACGAATCTAAAGTGTACTATTCCCTGCCTATTGTGAGTACATAACGCGCAGCTTCAATCCAGCATATCTCCACAGAAAACAATTATTTATCTCAGTGGCGACTGGTAGGTTGTTGGCAGGTAGGACACATATTGTATATGGCTGTACGCTAGTTGACGCTACATCCATTGACACGCTGGTATATAGGTGTCCATTATTGCTGACTGCTCACAACATATAATGTACAGTTCTCGGTAACTTGGGCCCTCCCTACCAACAACCCTCGAGCCGCCACTGATTTACCTCGTTCTGCCGGTGTCGAACAAGCACCAAATGAAAGAATACTTAACGATTTACATACCCTTGTTTATCAGGCAGCTGAATCGTTACGCTTCGTTGTTTGCTAACCGAACGCTATGTAATTTCAAGTCGCCAACTGCAGTCTTTAGCTTCTTTAGAACACTCGCCGAGAAGAGGCCTTAGAAATTTAGCAATCACCAACTACCTAAACAAAGCCTTTTGAAAACTCTTCCACTAATTTATTTGCGTCTGGACGACTAGCGCCTTTAACATTCTACAAGAAAGAGGCAAAATCCTACTTAACTTAACAAAAGGGATGCACAGAAAATAGTTCAGGTTGCGGTTGTAATGATTAACACCGTGGATATTTAAAAATATGGAATGAATCCTTGAGAAAACTTATTCAAATGTAACTTACGGTTTATTACATTTAATTTCTGACAGACGTCTTGTTAGACAACATTAACTAAGTTGGCATTTCAAAATTAATAAACAAACTCTAATGATTTTCCTTACAAGATGCGTAACATTTTTCAGTCTTATTAAAACTTAATTTTATTGATGCCATACAGTATTATTGATTTATGCGACTTCGAAAAAAAACACCAATAAAAACCGCGGCGACTTATAAAGACAACGTTTATAAAAAAAGTAATCTATTGTTGGAGAAAACCGTTTGTCAGGAAGAGTAAATACACAGCAAACAAATAGAAAACATTAAATACAAGCCGCAGGTTTCTAAGAATTCGCTTGCGTTTTATTCGTCTGCTTAGCAAATTTCTGAGAAACTTAATATAGTGGTTTCCAATCTTTATTACTTTTTAATTGAAAATATTTTTAAGGGCATAAGAAGTAAGAAATTCGAAAAAATCTATTTGATTTAAAGCATAGCGGAAGTAGACGTACTTTTAAAAAGAATCACCTATTCGAACAGTAAATAAAACTCTTCGAAATTTTCCACATTTGTTTGTTGATAAACTCATAGAAAATAAAAGGTATTAATCTCAATCATTAACATATGGCAGAAGAGCGTTACTTTACTTCAAGTCCTTTAACGGCTACAAGACAGTGAGCCATTAAACAAAAGGGGGGGGGGGGAACCTGATACTGTATAATATAGTCTGCCTCATGTAAGTATTCCATATTTTGACAGTTCAAGTGTATCTGTAAATAGGATTGTGGAGACGTGCTTTTCCAGGAAGCCAGGTAGGTTTAAAGCTATAAACAATGGAACTGGCATACACATTTCTCAGAAGAGAAATGTCAAAATATGGAAAACGTTACATTTTATGACTATATGACTAAGGAACACCTTGTGGTAATTTTTCCTAGGGCAGAAATACATACTCAGGTAAAACCCCTGAGAGGGTAAACTACACGAAAAAAACAGGATAACTGGTTTCTACCCGAGGAAACCGCATTGTACAAAATTATTTGTAAATATAGCAAACCTATGTATAGGTGTGTTACGAAAGTGGATATGGAAAATGTTTTTCCAAGATATAAATGAGGCGCTCACAATACAAGTAGTGTAAGGTCAAAATGTATGTTCTTATATTAAAGAAAATCTGTAATTTCTCTGTACCTGTCTCTCTGTCTCTCTCTTTCTTTCTCGCTCTCTCTCTCTCTCTCTCTCTCTCTCTCTCTCTCTCTCAGAAAACACCAATCATTGTAATTTCAATATAAACGTACTGTGGGTTAGCTAAAACTATGCTAAAAATTTTATACCTACATAATCATTAGACATTATGTATCGCGAAAATGTTTTTTGCCAACATACCCTTGAAAACACTGTGATTTCTTGCGAAATGTGTTATTGTACGTAGCTGTCTGCAGACCAATAATAGGCATCAAGTATTACAATAGCGGGATTCTCATTGGCTTAGTCAAATAGGGCAACAGCTCTACAAAAAAGTGAAAACCAGTTCATTTTTGACAAGCTAAACGTACGTTGAAACCCAGTAGTCAAGTTTTCACGTGATAAACAATTATTAGAGATGATGGTTTACCGCGGGAAAATTTGACTGTTTGCAGGGTTTCAACTTATGTTCTGCTTGTCAAAAGCTCACTGACCTTTCCCTGTACGGAAGCTGTTGCTCTATTTGATTGAGCCAATAGGAAACTCTCTATTGTAATAGTCTATGCCTGTTGTTAGTCTGCAGACAGCTACGGAGTATCAGTCGTCTATCACCTAATCATTCATGTCGAAGGAAACCACAGCGTTTTCAAGGGCATGTTGGCACATAACATTTTCGCGATATGCCATCACCTCTAACTAGAGCCCACGATTTTTGGTGAAAAGAATTCTGCAACAGTTTGTTTCAGTGCCTTACGTGCACATCTGCAGTTCTGCTTCATGGTTATTGGCAGAATGTGGGCGTGGCTCATTTAACTGTGCCAACAGGAACAAGGTTACTGCGACACCACACGCCTGTGATTTGCGGGTAGAACCCTAGACGCTGAGAGTTAAAAACAGCCAATCACTAGGGCCCGGTAGTTTTCGCAAAAAGATTTTTTGCCTTACTTTGTTTCAATGTTTTACGTGTACACCTGCAGCTCAACTTCATGGCTATTGACAGAGTGTTATTGTGCAGAGTCGTTATTCATTTGACTGTGCCAATCAGTAAACGGATAACTGTGACACATCACGTCTGTGATTTGTGGCCTCCAGACGCTGGGTGTTACGGCATCCAATCACTGACTACATACCAGAGATGCAGGTGCGCACGTAAGGCACTGAACCAAAGTGGTGCAAAAAAATTTTTTCGCGAAAACTACCGGGTCCTAGTTATGAGCAGTTTTCTAATAATCTTCTAACGGCCGAAGTTCTGCACACTGCACAGCGGCCTTAGTAGGCGGACGTCTTAAGAGGGCGTGTCACATAACTCAACACTAAAAACATTAGTCTATAACTGTAGGTTTCTTGAAGACAATTAGCGAAAATTAAACATTAGCAATCCTAGACAATAGTTTCAGCCAACGTTTTTAAACAAAATTGTTTCCAGTGTTACGAAACTCTGAGGCACAATCTCTGACGCCGGAACTTCGTGCATTTAACTGCGGCGCAAGGGGACACGCGTAACGAATTAGTAATTCTGGATAAATATTTACTCATGAAGTTGGCAAATACCATTATCTGGGATTGCCATTGAGTATTTTATCTTTATTGGCTTCGAAAAAGCATAGAAACCAATTAATATTTTTAGCGTTCATTTATCTACCACGCACTCTTAAGAGCAAAGTATTAATATATACCTGCTGGTATAACCCGATTCACCGTGCGTTGGATCAATTAATTTTTGCTTATTTCGGGTGGCTTTTCATCGATACTTTTTGGAGCAGATCTTTAAACGAAACTCAATTAAAAAAAAAAAACACTTGTAAACAGTGAATACTTACATAACCATATATAGAATGTGAACTCGTCAGCTATATCAAATACTAAATAATAATACAGACGCGAAATGACGAGGCGGCTCATTTGATACGGGCGAACTTCGTCGCTTATTGGCTGCTCGAGGTTGTTGATACCAGCCCCGTGTATGTTTTGATCATGCATGTTACTACAGGTTTCCTATTGGTCTGGCTGCCGGCTAGGGGGCATCTGCCTTACGCTGATTGGCAGGTGGTGTTTCCGCCATGTTGCTGGCCAAGGAAGCCATTTTGCTTGGCGTGTGTTACTGAGTTTGCTGTTCTACTGCCGATTTCACTACCCTGAAAGAAAAATTTTGTACAAAGTCTTCCCTGCCAAATTATTTTGTAGTAGCTTCAAAATAATTTACTGGTGGCCACGAAATTTTAGTCGTTACTACAGCATATATTTTTGATTACAACAAAATACATTTTGCAGGGTATTTTGTAGCTGCCACAAAACATTTTTTCCGTATGTATACCTAAGTATTATGTGGCTATATACCAACGTGGAGTCGGAACACAATGGGGATATGTTAGCATTTATTAGCGGTATATATGTGTGTGTGTTTGTTTATTTCTAACGTATGATTTCCTATATCATTCATCCGATTTCGATGATACTTTTGTGAGATGTGCATATGCAAGCAAAACGCTAAGGTTTGTGTGTGTGTACAAAAAGAGAGAAAGAGAGAGAGTGTGTGTAGGTATAGACAGAGAAAAAGAGAGGGCGTGTGTGTGCAGGAGGGCAAGGGGGATAAATGTGGTACCAAAATGGTTGGCCAATTTGTTTCTAATTAATGACACTTTTAATTTTTTTTTCTCCCTTTTAGAATTTAAAAAATAAATTGCAGTAATTTGTCACGTTTAATATGATTGTTAGTATTAATATTATTACTTATGCCTAAATGTAATTTCAAGTACTGAAAAGTTGTTATTAAAAAGTTTAATTTTGGTGATACATATTTTTATGAATTACCGAAAAGTGAGGTTACTTTGCACCTCCCTGGGTAACTTTGCACCATTTTTAAATACAAATACAAATTCTAAAACACTATTTACAGTAAAGTAATGACGTTTATGACTGCTGTGTACTGTGAAAGTTTAGTCCCTTTAAGAGCATGTTGACATTTATTTTTAACGAAGAATTGAGGTGTAATGTTACCCCATAATATGGCAAAGTAACGGTACGTAAGGTAATTCGGAGTACTTAGTTTGAACTTTTCCTCGGCTCAGAGGGACGTTAAATAGAAAACCACGCGAATGACGTCACAGACAATAGCTCGTACTACGTGTATATGTTAAATGCTGAGGTGTAGGACGACGTACAGCTGCAGACAACAAAGAGCAAAGACAAGAAAAGTGCGCGCTTCCCACTGACGTAGGAGCATATGTAAAGGCGTTAATAAATGATGACTGGTAGCGAGAATAGTGGCGTGACTGACTCAGGTTCACGTCCCAGTAACATTTACCTTCGCCAAGAAACCTGCCGTGTCGATACTTTATCTTCCAGTAGGCCGCCTGAGGTGTGTGACGTCACGACCAACACAACGCCAAGAATCTTAAGAGTGCGTGATAGATAAATAAACGCTGAAAACATCAATTTATTTCTACGCTTTTTTTCGAAATCAATATGGATAAAATACTCAATGATAATCCTAAATAATGGTATTTGCCAACTTTATGAGTGAATATTTATCCAGAATTACTAATTCGTTACGCGTGATCTCTTGCGCCGCAGTTAAATGAATGAGATTCCGGCGTCAGAGATTGTACCTCAGAAGATCCTTACACTGGAAACAATTTTGTTTAAAACGTTGGCCAAAACTATTGTCTAGGATTGCTGTTGTTTAGTATTCTCAAATTGGCTTCAAGAAACCTACAGTTATAGATTAATGCTTTTAGCGTTGAATCATGTACCACGTCCTCTTAAAACAGCCGCCTACTACGCACTTTAATGTCACGGGTCTTTAGTTATGATATTTTTAAAATATTTCTTTTTTACTCCTGAAAGGGAGCAGATATCGCAGAACCGTTACACAAAAATGTTGGAAATTGTTTGTACTATGTATCACAATTTAAAAAAAAGTTGTTATAATTTTGACTAGTTTTTGACTTTTAGACAATTTAGTTAACTCGATAATTAGTCAAAATTACACAATTCTACAATTTGAAAAGCACAAATAATTCTTAACATTTCTATGTAACGGTTTTGCGATATCTGCTCTTTCAGGATTTAAAAAATAAAATTCGGAAAATAGCATAAATACAAAACACATAGCCTTAAGTGAGTTGCAGTATGTTCGTAAAAACATAACGTTACGAAACTATTCCGTGTGTGCCCTTTGTCACGGCCGTAGAAGAACAGGTCTGGACAATCGACTGGAAACTTGACTCCCTTGTTGTTTGGCTGCAGTTCACCAAGTTACCGAGAGTGTTGTGTGTCTTTGGCGCTGCAATCAGGGCGGTCGAGCTCAAACTCCGCCCACTTCCTCCCCACTAAGATAAACAATTAATCAAAACGTATTTCTTTTATCAATTAATGAAATACTTCCTTCGCTCACAATTTTGAATCATGGCTCCAGAAATCTTTATTTACTTTACAATGTTAACAGCGGAAAAAAGTGGGCTGAGTTTGTGTCCGATCGCCCGGATTACAGCGCCAAAAAGTACAACATTCTCGGTAACTTAACGAACTACAGCCAAACAACAAGGGGGTCAAGCAAAATACATTGGTAGATAGGCGAGTGTCCAGACCTGTTCTTCCACGACCGTGTCCCTTTGTGTCAATGTACAAAGAGAAACTGCACGTACGCGTGAGAGATAGTCGCCATCTTGAATTTTTTTTATTTTGTGACAACTTTCCTTCTGGGTAAATTTATGCAAGTTTAACCTTACTATAAAATAAAATACACATTGATAGAATTTTATACGTCATAAATATTTGTTTTCCGTTACTGTTGATACAAATCGAACTGCAGTCAGAAAATTCTGATTACTTTCTTAGTTGCAATTCGTTCTGTATCAACAGTAACAGAATATAAAGATTTAAGGTGTTTAAAATTCTATCAATATGTATTCTGTTCTACAGTTAAGTCAAGAGTTCCATGAATTTAGCCAGAATAAAAGTTATGACACAAAATACAAAAATTCAAGATGGTGACTATCACTCATTCTTAAAACTATGACGAAAATGCGGTATAAATGCATCATATCGGTACGAAAACTCATTTCGAAGCCTTCCAAAATAGCTAAAAATAGAATTTTCCAACCTGCTGTAGCCGAAAAAACTACTCAAGGGATTCGCATGAAGCTACTCTATAAACATGCAATAGACTTTACTTAAAATATTCCGCCAATAAAAAGATGGGGTCACCTCTGAAAGTGTCAGTCAGGCGAGTGATCTATGAAACCACTGCACGCCATTTCAGTGTCTTGCAGTAGAGGCGATACCGCACCAGATGAGCCTTTCAACATCACCCTTGGCGCAGTGCCACTCTCATACAAACACACGGCTTGTAGGCGGGCGCCTTAATGAACCATATTGCAACGTTGGATTTACAAAATTACGGCAGACGAGACACGCGATGCGAATAAAATAACTTCTTATCAAATCAGCTTTGAGACTTCTATGCCACCAGGGCGACAAAAAATAGCATGCGCGACGCGATTTCCGAATAGTAGATACTAATATTTTTTTCACATCGCGGACGAGACAAAGCAAGAAAATGGACATCAATTTTATTCCGAAATGCTGGTGAAAGTAGATAATTGGTTTAAATGTCGTTTTAATTATTTTACGAGCGATTTTAGTTTGGTATAGTGAATTACGATATTTTTTGCAAATGTGTAACTATGAATATTATTACACTTGGAAAACCAGTGGATAACTAAAAATGTGTTAAAATAAAAAAAAATTAAATTATGTAAACATGAAGAATGGCTGTCGTACTAGAGATTAGCAAACAGTAGCACGGAACTATGTAGTCTACTTGTAGAAATATATTTTGGAATTTGTAGTGTAGCAGCAAGACTACTGTATTCAAGTTTCTAGGTCTTAATGGCGTCCAAGTGGGGAAATATCATAATTTTATATTTATATGAAATAGTGTTAGTTTTGTAGACGTCCCTCTAACGAAAAAAAAATAGCTCAGCCAGTTTTACCATAATGGCATTTACATCAAAGTCAAAATTTGCGCGTTTTTAGCTCTTATATGCCACAAAAACCAGATGACATAACGATGCCGTAGAATGAAAACCTCGTAACTACAAAATTTAAAATACTGTAAAATTTGGGTGGAAAAAAAATAACGTTTTGATAATATTCAAAACTCTCATTTTGTAAACAATATATTTAAACAGCCTTACTTAAATGTCATTAGGTAAATTTAAAATTGCTAGTTACTTTTTTATTGTTAACTTGTACAGTCAATAATGTCGGAGTTGGAGTTACGTGGTTTTCGTTCTAGGCCATCGATAAGTAGATTCACACTTGAACTACATTTCACGGGCTAGTGCTTGACATGTTTTGAAATCCACTACAAAGTATTTTTGTATTTAAAAAAATTCCATAAAAAAGCAAAAAAAAAATTTGAAATAGGCCTTTGGTATGTCGGTTGCTTTTAGTGGCGTACATAAAACCGTAAAGGCAAATTTTGACGTTTACATCTCATTACGCAAGAACTATGAGAGATACAAAAATTTCCTAGAGGAAGATTCAGTCACTATTTATGTTTAAAATAAGAAAATAAAATATCTGTTACAAATATAAAAATTAAAAAATACTTTGAAAACTGAGGTGACCGCGCCCTTAAGGGGGAGTATTAGACAATTATATTGTATTTTAAGTATTTTTTAGCCGTAACAGTTTTTCAGGTTGTATTATCAAAAATTTTTCTTTGACAAAGATTATGATATACTCTTGGTAAACAGCATGACATAAATAATAATAGAATCTTTCTTGAATTTGTCATGTTAACTTATAATTCTCTTCCACAATTCTGCTTGACAAATTAATGAAAGAGTCCATTATTATTTATGCCAAGCAATTTTCCAAGAATACATCCTATGTTTTGTTGAAGGTAAAATTTTGATAATACAATATTACAATAAATGTTTTGGCTCAAAAACTCAAAATGATATTAAATTCTCTAAGGCCAAGGTATGCTATTTATGCTCTCCTTTTTTCTCAAATGTTATTTTCAAAAAATCTCGAAAGGTGACGTAAAATTGTTACAATGATGTGTTGAACTTTTTTTTTATGTAGCCAAAATACTAAAAGCAAAAATTTTTATGATTCTGGTCAAACGTCGACTCAAAATTTATGAGAGTCAAAAATTATATATATTTGTTTTAATAAAACTTTCAACACATTTGAGGAGTGCAGTTTCAAAAGTTGTCTACTCCATGTGAAGTGAATCGTGAGAAAACGAGGAAAACTGCAGGGACTAACCTATCAATATTTTACATGTGCTGAAAAGCCAGGTATGTACATTTAGGCAAACAGAAGTGAAATATATAATTGGAGCAAATAAACATCACTGTTGTTATAGATATTTATAATTGTTATTTGCATAAGGCATGTTTTGGAACTACACAGTGGTTAAGACTAGTTTTGGAAAAGTCACTTTTGGATGAGTTTTGTTACATACAAAACATCGACATAACAGTAATAGTGATACCTTTGGTATTTAGATATGTGAATCCATGTCATAGTCTCTTTCATTTCAAATAACGTGTTAATCAAATCATATAAGACATTTGCAGTGACAGGAACAAATCGTATTACATACAATGTTACACACTTACATTAATTCATCTTCAACAATCATCTCTTCTTCATATTCATTGCCTCCAATGTTGTCCACTGTTGCTTGTCGATGAATAACGTCTTTGTAGTCGCGTTAACTGTTCACATTCTTGCCAATTGTCACCAAAGTGTTTTTTTTCGAGAGGTTGATCTCATCACGAAGCTTATGAGGATTAAGTTACACGCACTGGTCAACTTCGAGTACTGCAGGATTAATCCTCTTCTTGCAAATTCCCCTGTACTGAGATAAATCAGCACGGTAATTTACTTCATCTATTACAACAATTGTTCCGGTGATACTTCTTTTCAAACAAATTCGTTTTCACGGAAGAAACATAAAATGCCAGCCATTAGGCGGCTTCAAAGTTTCAATGATAGCTAATTTCCTGTCAAACACCTTTATTTCTGTTTTTTCTAAGCTACAAACAGTGCCAAAATTGGCGAAGATCTCAGAATATTCTTCAGCATCAATTATAGTGTCCTGTTTTCTCACAACTTTTTCTATTCTGCATTGTGATTTGTTGCGACTGTAGTGAGACTCAACAGGCTGATATTTGGCAATGGAAGTTTTCACAGCAGCCCTTTTATACGAAAATTACTTACTACGGGTATCGCCACCTTTACGTTCTTTGCGAGCTTCACCTGCTTCTATATGGTTTTTGTTACTTGCTGAATACTACTTTTGTATACACGTAATATTGATTAAAATGATTGTTGGCATACCTGAATTACAGTTGCGCCCTTTGATTGACAAAAGTTCTTCACATGATCTTTTATAGCGACAGCTTTACTGGAGCTACCTTCAACAGTCCTGACTAATCTTGTTGCTTTCACTGTAAAATGCCTCGTGAAATCTTCGTACGTCCTTCATGTTTAATTTGTCGCATTGAAAGGTTTTGCCATTTTTATGATTGTGTGGCAGAGGGAATCTTGGCTGTCTTGTCGACGAGTGTCTTTACTATTGTCTATTGTAATAACATGTACCACAACAATAAACATTTTTTGTGGATAAAGAATGTTTTGGAAACATGCTTAGGAAAGTTACCTGGATAAGGCATGTTTTGATAACAACTTCTATGTATGGATAAGGAATTGTTTGGAACATCTACACTCTAAATCTGAATGAGTGAATATTCACTTATTCACTCCGATGGATGGAGCAGTTTCAACAAACTGAATCAGTGAGAAACCACTGTGAAATCGGTGACTATTCACTGATTCCTATAAAGGGTACCAACATTTCACAAGTTAATTAGTGAATGTCCACAGATTTTCCAGTAATTTTTCACTGATTCATAAAGTGAAAACTGTTCTTTGAAAACAACTGAAAAAACGGGTGAATATTAACTGATTCACTTGTGAGATGTTGGCACTCTTGAAGGAAATCAATGAATATTCACAAATGAAAAAGTGACTACTTTCACTGATTCAAATTGTTGAAACTGCTCCATCTATCAGCGTGAATCAGTAAATATTCATTAATTCAGATTTAGAGTGTACAATGCTGGATAAGACACATTTCGGAACAGCACTTATATTCTGAATGTACTTTTCAAAGAGATGTAACCTGTTTTGGAGCAAAATTTTTCCACAGACAAATACATAAACGACCACGGATTAGGTAACCGAGGTCAGTTCATTTTTCATAGATTTTGGATAAGGCAACTTTTTGGAACTGCACTCCTCATTTATGTGATGCTTTAGGATAGACGCTACTTTCAATGATTTAAAAAACCAATATTCAGAAAGAAAAGCATATTAAATAGTAGCCCGTGGCCTCAAATCAATATATTTCGCTTCTATGTGTCTGCCTGTTCTGTGGCTCGGCCACGAAGGTCGGCGTGTTTCGCTTCCGTGTACTTTCTCATTCTGCGGCCGTAACGTGTCGGAAGCGGGTTTCAACCCCCGTGGCCCGCCCACCTCACACCTCCTCCCCCTCCTCCAGTAAACACTACCACAGCCGCGGTTAAGGGCGGAGTGGCTGTATCGACCTGCCGCGTGGACGCCCCTGCTTATACCGACATTTGCAACACTGCACTCTACAACAATAAAAAAGAAATACTGTACGTACCTTCACGCTGATAAATTCCCTTGAGACCTCGCTCTTTAGTTTTGCAGTGGTTTCGGAAATATTTTTTTTTTACGCAAAGTAGTACATATATCGAAAATTCATTCATACAGTTTTAACACTTATATGGCATCAATTGTTTCTTAATTTTTCTGTTGCAATACACCAAACGGATTTTTAGATTTTTGCCCCTGAAAAATTACATAATTTGTTGTCAAAACAGGCCAAAATGAAGCTAAGTAATTTTTGCTAGCAAACGGTGTATTATTTGAAAGAAAAAACACTCTGGCAAAATTGTGTATCGTATGACTGTACACAGTTTCAAATCTTTTCAAATCCATTGGTTAAAAAATATTCTAGTTATTTCCGATTGTTTGAAATAAATGAAAGAGCGAGGCCTTATGGGCGAGTGTTAGACAATTGTATTGTATTTTCAGTTTTTTGAGCCATAACATTTACTCAAATTGTGTTATAAAATTTTTCTCTTTGACAAAGCATAGGATATATTCATAGTAAATTGCTTGATGCGAATTTAATTTGCATGCAGAATCATTGCAAGATAATTCTTGAAAGTTAACCTATAATTATCTTGCAGTGATTCTGCAGGAAAAATTAATGAAAGATTATATTACTATTTATGTAAAGCAGTTTACCAAGAATACATCCTATAGTTTGTCGAAGAGAAAATTTTGATAATACAATTCGAATAAATGTTCTGGCTCAAAAACTGAAAATACAAGAAATTTGTCTAACACTCCTCCTTAAGGGAGATCGTACACGGAAATCATATGTAGGAAAATGTCCTATTTTTATCGCATTTTCATTGAAAAGTACGATTGATTAAGGTTAATTCTACTACATGCTAGAAAAATCAATGTTAAAAGTTAGTCACAGGGAAAATTTCTGCCACTTGAGCGCTGGTATTAGTAATGTGTGCAAAGTGACCAATCACAGAGCTTTCCTGAATTTTAAGTAACATTAATTTGATAATTTAAAACGCAAAATTGGTTTATTTTCACTTTAAAATTATGTTAAATGGCGTCTACATTTAGGCTACGAGCGTATTTAAATTAAACTTTACTACAGTTTCATATTTGTTGGGCTACAATACAAGCCTCTCAGTTGAACTTCCACAATCTGTTCTATAGGCCGTTCACGATAAAGTGAGCACTGCATAAAGTTTTCTTTCGGCCACTTTACAATTATCTTTACTATTGTTAATATGAAGACTTCCATGTAACTGAAAACATCTGTAAACGTTTGAACACACACAAAAGTTAACATCTATTAACCCAATAAAAAAAAAAATTTTAACTAATTACAATTTCTGCTGAGTGCTCAGTTTATAGTGAACAGACTATACCATATTTTATATTCTTAATTTGCTGGACTGGTTGCAGCCTAAATATACGATGAAAGTCCAGCTGCGAAGTTTTTAGAATCCACGATATAATTACAAATTTCACATTTTTCTTTTCAGAATTGAAATAATATATTGTGATGACTGATGCCAAGCCTTAATGAATATCGGTTCCCAGCTCTTTCTTTATTTGTGTCTGTGTAGCTCGAGAAAAATAGTAAATAAAAAGAGCATTATTTTTAGCTCGGTGAAAACGTGAGCGGCCATGTTTGTGTCCCTGTGACGTCACCGTGCAGTACGAGTTATTGTACGTAAAATACACGAACTACAGCATCAAACGTCCAGGTTGTGAAATTGCATTGCATAAAGTAGTTTATGCGGTAAAAACGGGTATAGCTGGAACTCCGAAGAGAATAAATGTATATAGGATACTAGTTCCTTTGTGCAGCAGTCAAATGGAATTCACTCCGAATAAAATACTTACTATACCGCCGTCCAGCAAATCAAGGCGGACTGTGTGGTTTAAGTTACTAGAAAAAAAAACTAATAGTCTGCTATTAGCGTCAAAAATACAGTTTATGTATGTAATGATTATTTCTATGTATTTTGTACACAGTATGGCACGGTGAGCATAAAATAAATAAGTTTTTTAAGTTAAAAGTTGTAGTTAATAGCTGGCATTCGGTGACGAAATCTTGGCAGTTGTAGTGTTTTTGGCTTCTCCATGGCCTGTGGCAATGTTATCAGCCAATAGGCGAGTTCAAGGCACCCGTGATTGGCCGATAATTCGAGAGGTAGGCAGGGTCTTGCAAAATTCGCCAAGAGATGAGAGCACAGCAGACTGCAGCTCTCGGGAGCCTCAAAAGAAACGTAGCAATAATTGAGAGAAAAAACAGATTTTTAATATAAAAAAATTAATCTGTTAATATGCTTTATTATTTTCCCGACTCGTGCAACCAAATTTTTTTAATCTGCTGATTTTATAACAACGTCATGCATATATCTATGCAAAATATAACGTTTATCTGCAAAATTTAATTAAACTATTATAAGAATACTGATGACTGGATTTGTTTGTATGGACATACTCCATTGCGAAATAAATGACTGTCAGAAGAAAACTAAAAGTAAAAATAAGACAAGAAAACATAAATAAGCAGAGTATGCTTTAGTCATCAGGATACATACACAACATGAAATTCCAAAACTGGAATCTGGTAAGATAAAACAAGGAACAAACAGAAAATAAAACTACTGTGTTTTATTTCGTCTCATCGTTTGTGTTGTTTGTTGTTTTTTTCTGTTAGTGTCCGACATCTTTGTGTTTTGTTTAGTCTCATCGTTGTGTCGTTTGCTGTAATTCTGTTTGTGTTTTTGTTTCGTCTCATCGTTGTGTCGCATGTCAACCTAGGTTTTTTTTTTTATATTTTTGTTATTTCTTTTATTTTATGTTTATTCCTTGTTTTATCTGACCAGATTCCAGTTTTGGAATTTCATGTTGTGTATGTATCCTGATGACTAAAGCATACTCTGCTTATTTATGTTTTCTTGTCTTATTTTTACTTTTAGTTTTCTTCTGACAGTCATTTATTTCGCAATGGAGTATGTCCATACAAACAAATCCAGTCATGCACTCCCATTGAACAGTTCTTTCAAAGATCATAAGAATACTGATTTTCATGAACATTACACAAGAACGAATAGGGATTTCCATCTGCAAAGAGTGAATAAGAAAAATCTCTACAATCTGTGAGAAATGCTGAAGTTAGACTATTTAATAAATTACCACAAGTCCTAAAATGTATTGAACGGTACAATTTGTTCAAAAAGGAGTTATTCATTTACCTCTTAGACAAGATATTTTATAACTTTGATAATTATGAAGAGAGCGATAAATTTACAATTATTTCTACCATATATTTTTTATAATTTATATACTTTTATAATATCACGTTTAATATTGTAAAGCTGCTTGTTATAACTCTGTAACACTAGAGTTTATACAGACTTCCATAAGAATGAATATGTATATACTTTACTACTATTAATTTTTTGCGTCTTTATTGATGCTGATAATTGTATTTTGCTAGCTGTTTGTTTGTATTATTGTGTATTTTACACTGTATATCAGCTGACAAGTTCCATAACATGTGTATGTTCCATGGAATTCTGAATAAATTAATGAACGCTGGATCACCGGTTTCGTTAAACGTATTTAACCTATTAGCTTTGTAGGTTTACTTTATGGACGTGTGCGAACTTAATTCATGTGGCATTTTAAACCTAATTTTGCCAATATAGACCGGACCTAAAACAATAAAATTAATTCGAAGTAAGTATTCATCAATCTGGTATTTGAATCAAGATGACATAAACTCAAACCAGTCATTAAGTTGTAGGAAATGTGCGAGACCTATCTTGCTGTCTTCACTCTTCTCGAATCAGTACCAGAGAAATCTTTGTAAGTAACTAAATAATCTACAACCACGCATGCGTAAAAACGGGAAAATTTCCCGATCTGATTTTTACGTAACCGGATTCATTAGATTTTATCAGCTTTTTAAGCCAGTGTTAAATTCCAATACACACAATAAGTAGAGACACTGGAAAATCGCGAAAATGTTTAAAATAGTCTCCAATAAACTGTATTATATTAACCGTGACACGTGTGAACAGTTTCGGGACAAATCACACACGCTGTGTGTCCAAGCTGTGCAGTTCTAACTGGGCCTGTTGTAGAGAGAAAAATGCTACAAATAAACAATAGCCAATGTTGATACGAAACATTCAGTGTTATATACATCACGTTGGATCCTAGCAAACAGTCAACTATTCCCGCGATTTTCCAGTGTCTCTAGCAATAATGCCTGGCGGTTGGCGGCTAGCCTAAACAAGTACGGTTTCGTCATACATGAGTTAGCCAATATGAACGTGTTTTCACTTTTTACGCGGCGTTTGAAAAAATGTCACTTTAAAAACTCAATAATATGAAAATTAAAATGTTCACGGAAATATTTCTTTGCCTGGCTGCATTTGGTGCTGAAATAATTCGAAAGAATCATGTAAATATTAAATAGTTTTTCAGGACACCATTCCTATTCACAGTATTTTCTCCACTACAAGTTCCTGAGTGCGTATCAACATTTTTGACATTTCGTGCCCTAAATGTTATTCAACTACACCTTTTTACATTGTTAGATAATATGTAAGTTATTTACCGTCTAACAATGTAAAATAGTGTTGCAGACGACATTTGGAGAATAAAAAGTTAAAAACATTGATATAGCTTTAGGAATGTTTGTAGCTGGGGGAAAAACAGTAAATTAATAGGCACCCCTGTTTTTCACGAAAAGAATTTTGCCCAATTTTGTTCAGTGCCTTACGCGCACATCAGCAGTTCTGCTTCGTTGCTATTGGCAGCGAGTCTATACGAAGAACCGTATCTCATTTGACTGAGCCAGTTACAATAACGTTCCTGCAACAACACACGCCTGTGATTTGCCGGTAGAATCCCAAGGCTCGTGACAGTTAAAATATCCAATCACTGACCACGAAGCAGAACTGCAGATGTGTACGTAGGGCACCGAAACAAAGTGGGGTATATGGTAGTGCACCATCCCCGTCAACGCTCGCATTAATTTCGTTTAATTTTGCTCCAAAGGCATGACTTTATTTATGCTAACCATAGTGCTTTGAGTTGAATGTAATCAGTTGTGGGTCCTGGAATCGCACGGACATTAAGGCCGAAATTTGCTCGCTAACCTCTAGGTCTTGTCGCCCCTAAGCGCAACTCACTGAATTGGCGTCAGTCTTCGCCACTGCGCTTCACCATAATCCACTTCGAGAGAAGTCCATCAGATGGAAGTGGAACATGGCCCGGATTAATAAGCTAACTTTCTTTCACTTCGGCCGTGCCTGTGTGTACGTGCGATGTGTGTGTGTTCAGGGTATCCCTCAGGAAATTGAAGAAGGCGGTTCAGGCTGTGAAATACAGGAGAAAGGCAATCCTTCACCGTTGACCACGCAACGGGAAAAACAAAGGCAACTCTACGACGTCTCGAGTTATTAAAAGCATTCAGGATTTTTATTATTATTAATTTGGCGGTTTTATGTGTACACAGGTCAAATGCCAATTTTTAATTATAAGTAAAACATGCTATAAGTTTTCTAGATTTGTAACAGTCTTACAACAAGTATTTTAGTCCTATAAAGTCAAAATGTATGACAACAGAAAACAGAATTAAGGCCATGGTTAGAGATGATGGTTCGTCGCGGGAAAACTTGACTGTTTGCTGGGTTTCAACGCACGTTTAGATTACCAGACAATTACTGCCTTCGCTTGTACGTTACCCTATTTGACTGAGCCAATAAAAATCCCGCTATTGTAATATTTGATGCCGGTTATTGGTCTGCAGACAGCTACATTGTGTCAGACGTGCATCACCCAATCATATGCGTTGCAACTACAGTGTTTTCAAGGGTATGTTGACACAAAACATTTTGGCGATAAACCAATATATCTAGCCATGAACCATCTTTTCTACTGCATTTTACTATAATTATTTTTTTTTATCTTAAACGAGAGCAGATATAAAAAACTGTTGCAAAGTTTTGTTAAAATTTGTGTATACTGTGCTGACTAGTTTTTTCAAGACAAAATACACCACGATTTCAGCTATTTACGCAATTATGGGCATTCTCATTAATTAAATAATTAGCGAAATCTATAAAATGTTTTGTGTAGGAATTATGAAGACGGCAAAGTAAAAATAATTTTTAACGAAACTGTGCACCCGTTTTTCTATATCCGTTCTCGTTTAGGAATAAAAAAAATAATTATATTCAAAGCAGTAGAAATGATAGTTCACGGCCTTAAAGTACTTTTGTAAGACCATTTTTTTTTTTAATATTTCTTTACATAACTTACAATTAGCACTTGGTGTGTATATGCAAAACACAATCAAATTTTATGTTTATTTTTCGAGTGTTGGATTTAAATTGTGACATGACAACACCAATGATAGAAACACCTAGCACTGATTTTTGGCGAACAAATTTTTCCCCAACATGTTTCAATGCCGTACGTGCACACCTGCCGTTCTGGTATGTGGTCAGCGATGGAAGTTATTTACTATCGTATTGTTATGGTTCTACCCACAAATCACATACCTCTATTTGTGTTTAAAAAAATATATATTGAATTTTTTAAATTTGTATTTGCAGTTTCAGCATATTTTTTTTAATTCAAATACTTTTCTTTCTTTAATTTTATGAGCATATCATTGTAGCCTGTAATATCTTTATCCACTGTGATTTTTTTTTAGTTTGGTATATCAGTTGGTTTTAGTGTAGTCGTTAAAACGGAAACATGCAGAATACGACTTTAACAAGCCATTTAGGAAAACTGTGAGAGATAAAAAAATTTTATACGAGCCAAATTTAGACACATTTTGTGTCTAAAATAAGAAAAAAATTATCTGGTACAAATAAAAAATTAAATACCGGTAATGATGATGAAAATTGCGGTATCCGCGCCCCTAAGGCCATGCTCTCGAGTTACTACTTTTCAGTGATATTAATTGTTTACACTTAAACGAGAGCAGATATCAAACATTTGTCTGGCAGTTTTGGTTAAAATCGTCTTTCACGTCTTGGCTAATTCTTTCAAGGGTCTATGTTTACTTGACGTAACATACGTAAAATAATACCTGGGCGTGAAGCGCAAGAGAGCACTTGCTGCGTGCACGTAAAATGTCATCGTGCAATATTTTGCCACTATCATTTTCGTCTCCAATTTAGCCCAGGACTCCCGTGCTTTGTTTATTAGGCGTTTGTTTCTGGACAACCAGTATATTTTACAAAATCGTATGCCAGATGTCGTACTTGCTCAGCTACTACTTTCTCTACTCAAATACCTACTTGAAACGAGCAGCCCTGCGATATCGGCTACTAGTGTCAGCTAAAAAACAGCGTCCTATTTTCGTTGAGAGTTGTAATACAATATATAAGTAGAGGCCATTCAAAAAACCACCACATGACATAGTTCCCACTTTTAGTCGCGCTTATTATTTATATTTATTTTTTTTCTAACAAGGTGGAAAGAAGTCGTCCAAAGACCAATTTACCATATTTGACCATCTTTATAATTTAAAATATAGCAAAAATAATGTTGAAACAAGTGCATTTAGTGACAGAGTATTAATATAACCAACCCAAAATTTGCAAACTGATAATATTAATAATAATATTTTTTCGCCTAAAAATTACTTGCAACGCTTGTTATGATTTCAATGATTCTTTGTTCTCTGAACTATACTAGCAAGGCAGCCATTGTCGTGTTAAGTGAAAACATGTTAGTTCTAGTTTACGTGCTCGTAACATACCCAGTTATAAAAAAACTAGTAAACAGTCTAGTTCACGAGCTCGTACCAAATATTGTAGCGTGTGGGGTGGGATTTAGTTCCCTTTTGCATTATTCCGTTCGATTGTCATTCGGTAAACTTCGGCAAACTTCGGATCGCGACGCAGGAGTGATACAAGGAACTGCTCACAGCACAGCGCTAGATTAAAATGACAGGATAAATGATATCTCTCTCTCTCCCTCTCTCGCTTGTAAATGTTCCAAGAGCTCTATATTCCTGGCAGACTATGATGAAGTACTGCTTCTGTTGCGATGTGGTTTGTATAGGCATCCCTTCCCGTGAACAGCCAGACACGAAAGTTTCACTAAGGGAACGCTTTGTGACATACGAACGTATTCACGCAAGTAAATGGATTTTCAAATGATCATTGTAAAGTTTATTTCACGGAATATTTCTTTGACAAGATCAACAAACAGAATTCTGTTAAGTTTTATATTTATATTAAAATACAAATGCTTGTTACGTTAAGCACACGCTTATTTCACTGTCACTGTAAAATAATATAAAGTTTGCTGAACACATTTTGCTACACTACAAATGAATATTATAATATTTACACATAAATACTTTTAATTTATAGGCTTCCTAATCCAACAATGGTTCTCTACATTAGCAAACAGTTTCTGTACATTTACAACCACTTTCTTGTAAATTTCCTAACGATTGTTTGGACTGCCATGAGAAATAATGTTGGCCAACAGTTTGCAAAAAAAAAAAATTAAGTCAGGCCGATGAAGTTGACATTATTTAATAAATTGTTCAAAACTCTTTATTCGAAATGAAATTAATTATATAAATATTTGTTTTCTGTGTGTGTATAGACAAGT
This sequence comes from Medauroidea extradentata, assembly GCA_003012365.1. Lineage (NCBI taxonomy): Eukaryota > Metazoa > Arthropoda > Insecta > Phasmatodea > Phasmatidae > Medauroidea > Medauroidea extradentata. Next base: position 79,679 of record PNEQ01073197.1, on the reverse strand, counting down.
GCTAAAATGAGTACAGCGTTGGTTTTCGGTCAACGAAACATTCTTTTCTATGAATTTTATAAATATGTCCAGTCAACGAAAATTCTGCAGTTTCGAGAATATATCCGATATATTAGTATAGCAATATACAGAATTACGCTGTAACTAGTTGGCCAAAACGCGCCCTTTTTTGTTCATAAACGCGAGTTTATTGCCAGAGAAGTGTCTCTCGTAACAAGAGCAACCAAGTAAAATGAAATCAGATCATAAAGCTGCCAGCTGTAGTCGACTGTGACGGAAGAGTGACAGTTTGTTGAATTGACGGCAGGATGAAGTAACGCCACGAATGATCCATAGAGTACGAATAATAAACGCTTGTGAACGAGCCATAGAATACGAATAATAAAGTCGCTTGAAAAACGTAGCGCCGGCAGTAAAAGTTTGAGTGGTTTCACAGCTCGGTTTCTTGCCAGCCTTTTCTCCCCTCCCCCCTACCCTCTCTTCCCCATTTTAGTCCAATGTTTAAACCCTTCTGCTTTCTGATCTCTTTCCTCTGTGTCCTCTTTCCTCCCTTCTCCTCGAAGTAACCAGCATCTAGAGACGACTAGAGGTGGATCACTTTGCATGCTTCTCGATGTAAATATTTACACGAACCGACGCGGCGAGGGTCCAGTGTTTACGTCTAGTGGCTTTATCCTCGACTTGCTTGCTCTTCACGCCTTTTTGGCGCAGAATTATTTGCGACCGTGGCCGGTATGACGTGTTGCAGGTCCCGCAGAATCTTTCCACCCCCCACCCCCCTCCGCTCACAACGCACATCGGCCGGTTGACTAAACAAACCGACGATGAAATGTCCCGCCTTAAGAAAACCATATGCGCTGAGATGGTACGCATACTAACACTTTAGGTTTAAATTTTTTTTTACCGTCTTGGAACGATTGTTTTTTTTTCCCGCATATTTGAGTTGTTTAACAGTTACTTAAAAGCGTATAATTACAGCTTGAACCCCGGAAATTTCGCTGTTTAATTTGAGAATAAATTACATTTCGAACTATTGTTCATTTGAACAACTTACTCTATTAGATCACTGTTTATTTAATTCGTTACTGAAGATTCTGAAACAACAAGAAATCTGCAAATCTTACAATGAAATGTTTCTCGCTAATAGCGAAAATTTTTGAAATATCTTTGTTCATGTTTAAGCGCACGTAATATTTCAAAATTTAATTTTTTTTCCTAAATTACAATAAGAGTTAAGCTACTAAGGCACTACTGAATTTATTTGCAATTACTCTGAGAAATTTTTTTGTTTGTTTTATCGCATAAGTAGAATGAACCAAATATTTGTCAAATGTAAACCTGGCCTATCACTTGGCAGCTACACAGAGGTTGTTCTGTGGACAGAGGTCTACAGTCACCAGACTAGCTTCAAGAGCATTTATCTCGATCTCAGGGTATGTTTCAGCCTTCCGCTCCTCTTCTTGTCGACTTAATAAGTAACAAGAATACACAACATTAAAGATGGACACAATTATCATCAACTCAGTTACCCAAATTACAACATCAGTATATTTCTTGTTGAAATATGAAGGAACTTGAATATATTCTGCAGCCATAACCGAACATTTCTCAGGGCAGTGGAATGAAGTAAGTAAGACTGCCAAATTGTCACCATACTATATTTTCAATACACAGAATTGTAATCTCCCGAAGCAGAATTTACACAAGTTATACCTGTAAACACACAAATAACACATCACATTCTCTATGTTGCAAAGATCATTAAAAATGTTCCAAAGTTAGGGCGAGTTCATTATAGGTCTAGGCACAAACCAAAATATATGGAATTATAAATTAAATTAAAGATAATTACAAATAAATTAATTTTGTTGCAAATTTCTAAAGTAAATGCAATCTACACATCAAGGAGGCTGCCTGTTAAAATAAATATTTAAAATGTAAACAAAACTTAATACTTATCCTTATGACTTTAATAACATAAACAAAAGAAATGTAAATACGAGACAAGGGATTTAAATAAAATTAGTAGATAATGAAAAATTACAGCGTAGGCAGTTATGAAAATATAAACAGCAACACTGTAGTCTATACAAGCACAACAAGTTGAAGAGAGCGTGTACACGGTGTGTGTAATTAATGCTCTGCTGTAAAATACGCTACGTTGCGATAAATTAGCTACACACTACCAATAATAAAGACGATATAATTCCAACATTATTTTTAAATCGTAAATAGAATCTCGCCTTTTCATGGTCATTAGGTAATGGGTATATGTGTGACTATATTCTTAGTCACTTGTACGGTGTTAGCGACATAGTAAAACGTTGTTAGTAATGTCAATGAAAATAATGGTTTGATTCGTAAATATAAAATAGGACACGATGTGTGTGACACCACCTTCTAGTGGAATATCTTGGATCTACATGCGTTTTGTAGTAACATTTATTCTTTTTTTTAATGGGCACACGTGTAATAGTTTCGTAAAAAAAAAAACCTATTTACCCGGAAATCACAATGCAATTGAATTACGTGGTAATAAGCTTCCTTAAGAGGGCGGTTCACTGACCATTTTAATTTTTTTTTAAAAGTTCATATTTGTACGAGATATACTGCAAAAATACTTACTAAATTGTTTAGGAAGTAATTAACCTGAATGCAGTATGAAATAGTTACCATACTTCCGCCTTGTAAATATGCAAACTTTTACACTTGTTACAATACAAGTCTGGTAACTTCAGTACACATTCGACTGTTTTATATAAAGTTAAGGAGTGATACCATGGATGTCAGTCTACCATACCTACTTTCCTAGAGTTCCTATAAGCTCGTATGACAAATTTACTAACTATTTTTTTAGAGTGTATGGTTTGTTCTGTAGGCATTTATTGTGACTATTTGTTTACTGTTACGAAACATTTTTAGCTTTCATAGTTTATGTATAATATCATGTTACAGTTAAAATTTACAAAAAAAAATTTTATGTATTAAAGGAAAATCAACTTACTTACCGAAATGAAAAATTCACACTGAAGAACACTGCATGTTTACAAACCGCATTAACTTTTTTGTTTAAAAAAAAAATTAATTTAAAATAAAAGAACAAGTATTTTTTTAGAAAACATATTTTAATTACAAAAACGAATCAACGCTGTTTTTAGAAACTTAGTGTCAAAGTTCATGGCATTGTTCTTCAGTGCGAATTTTTTCATATCGGTAAGAAAGTTGGTTTTCCATTAGTGCATAAAACCATTTTTTTGAAAATGTTGACTTTAATATGGTATAATTCGAAAAATATGAGAGGTAAAAAATTTTCGTTAGTGTAAAAAATAGTCACAATATGTACCTACAAAACAAACCACATCTCATACAAATAAAACATTTTGAAACAATTAAAATTTTCAGTGAACAACCCCCATAAACATAATATTTCCTTTCTGCAAAAAATAAAGTGTGCGTTGGCAAATACAGTGCAATTATTTTAAGTGTAATTTTGATTCTGTGTGATATGTTTTCTTTATTTGGATATACCGACCAAATTACTTTCCGTAGTGTTGTGTATGTTACATGTTTGAATACAGTACGTTATCTAAATAGAACAACCTCGTAACTGCATTTCGCATCCATTCAGAAAAAAGGAGAGAAAAACTATTTTATTTCCCTCACACTGAGGAAAAAAAATACATAATTTTGTACAACATTATTACAAATGAAATTCTTATATTTACTTTTAACAATATTTCTTTGTAAATACCATATTCTGATTGTTTAAAAAGGCTCGAATGTCCAATCTTCAAAATATGGAGTTACGAGCTTCTACTATTAAGGTTACGAATAGCTAATATTGTCTTTTAATTTGGTTTTACTCTGGGTTTTTCTGCGATTCAGCAACATTCCCTCGCAAAGACGTACAACTATGGAAATGGTTCACTTTATAATCCACAATTTTTAATAACCGTTCAAAGATGACGTAAAGCCATTGTAAAATTAGGCGTCGATTTTTAGTTCCATATTTTGGAGCATTCGATGAATTTTCTTTCCTAAAATGTACCCATAGTTCATATTTAAGTGCCTCCAAGAATAGAAAAATACTTCTTCTCCATTTTCAAGGGAACGGAAATATAATATGTCAAGCGGATGACTGGAAACTCATTCGACAGTAAAATCTGAACCACTCATCTGGGTATTCCAGACATTTGCTCGACATACCGCATAAGCACATTCCACATTTTTGTTTTAATTTGAAACAATGATAAAAATTATGGCAATTGTAAGAATATATTTTAGTAAAAAAATTTATAGGCCCTATAAATTCTGAAAATACTGGTATCAAATAAAAATTTATGTAAAGCTTTAAATTTAATAAAATCAATACGTTAGCTTATATATATATATATATATATATATATATATATATATATATATATATATAAATTCTCGTGTCACGGTGTTTGTTTCCATACTCCTCCGAAACGGCTTAACCGATTTCAATGAAATTTTGTATACACATTCGGTAGGTCTTCGAATAGGTTTTTTTTATCTATTTTTTATACTCCTAAGTGAAATTGTTTAGTAAATATTTTTAATTTCAATCATTTTAGAACCCGGTCGATAACTGGGCAAGTGATAATTGATCGGTTATCCTCACTAGCTAAAACCAGTCTATCCCCACCAGGTGTCGCTGCTCTATTATTATTTATTAATTTCTTTATTATTAGACCTCTTCCACTTATATACCACATCCTTACACACTTACAATAAGTTATTTATGTGACAAAACAACGTTTGTCGGGGCGGCTAGTATATATATATATATATATATATATATATATATATATATATATATATATATGTATATGTATATGTATATATGTGTGTGTGTATGTGTGTATATGTGCGTGTGGATGCATATGCATACATACCAACATACATACATATATATACACACACACTTACTTTTTTACTGCATGGCACAAAAAATGTTTTGGTAAACTTGTTGTGATATTCGTCTGTATTTGATGGCGTTAATAAAATATCCAGAAATCTTCGTAAAACTACGAATGTTCGGTTCTCTCAGCTAAGGATTTTGTATGAATTTGTTTGTACAAGCAAGCGACAACGATGTTAGCCTCATTGTTAGCTTTGTCACTTCGGAAATTATACTTTGCAAATGGAGACGAAGAAAACGTGTGAAAGAGCTTTGGAGTTGGAGACTTACTAAAAATAATGAAAATACCTATTGGCTTATATCCTGAGAAGAAGTCTGACGGTAAAAATCACCCCCCTCCCCTCCCCCAACCCCAAAAAAAAGTTGCACTTTAAACATCGTACTTTGCTTTAATGAACTGTGAATAAATTAATATTAAGTTACAATTTATTTATAAAAATAATTTTAAATCTTAGCTTTCGAAGGGTGCTCAAAACCAAGTTAAAGAATTACCTCTAAATGTCTGTAACATACGTTACAAAATAACCGGTACATTCACGATCAACGTCTTAATTCACAATGTTTTCAAATAGACTGTTAACTGACAGACTATTTAAAAGAGAACATTTCCAAAAATCTGTACTAGGAAATAGTGAAATAGCAGCATAATTCCTTCGAAATATTTTTGAGAACTGTAGAATTTGTGGAATTTTTTAAGTGCTACCACTCAGTCTAAAAAAAATGTGTTTTTACAAGGGAAATCGATGGAACCTCATTTGCTAAAGTAATTCCTTGTAAAACTACTAAGGTTATTTTTGAGACAAATACAACTTATTTCTTTACAAAATTTCAAGGAATAGACTTGTATTTGTACTTGCAGTTTGGAAAAATTAAATTTTTAACGTTTATTAATTCATTTTATCTTATTTGTGACACTGAAATTATTTATAACATAACTTCTTAAAAAAACTGTTTTATATGTTATTATTGTGGTTGCACTGTAATTAGAACATGCATCCCTTCGCTTAGATACCGCGCAAATTATCGTAGACTACAGTGACTTACATAATATATTTTGTTCTTATTTATCTGTATATATTCAAAGTAGAGTTCAGCGACATAACTTTCTTAATTTTGAAGTACATAATTAATATAAATATTCACATTATCAAAAAACTTCATTTCTGAGGATGTGGTTTGTGTACAACCGCATAATTTCCAACGAACAAATGATTTTGGTAGAACAATATTTTTCCTAAGTTTTTTTTTTTTTTTCAATGAAAGTCCTTGTGACTTTACAAACATAAAATTTTACAAGAAAATAATTTGTGCTTTTTCAACAGTTTGTACAGATACAGATCAATTTATTGTAAACTTTACAAAAGAATTTACAGCGTATGGCGACTTAAAAGTCGTGGGTACCTGAAGTATGGACGGTGTTTCAGGATGTCACGCAATTTTTTTTTTCGTGAACCCACTTAAATTATTTCTATTGCAGTTATCTACGGACAGAAAACACATTTGATACACACTCCTTAATTTTTGAAAAATTCAGCAAGCTTGTTAGAAACAAGATTTTCGGACCTCTCAAAATTGCTAAAAAAAAAAAAAAATTATTCAGACTGATATGACTCCGAAAACACCCCCTGAATTCGCAAACTGCTCAACGAGATATGTGCGTTTGCATTTACTTCATACTATACAAAAATAAAATTTTGGATGTAACCGCCTGAAGTATCATAGGAAAAAGACTACAACGAAAACCTTGCACGCCAGTTCGGTGCCCTGTGAATAGAGGCGATGTGTTTCTCGTCGAGCGTGGCACTCTGGCTCATATCGCTCCACTGTATCCACGCATCGAACGCGGAAATTTGAAACCGGTCCACAATTCTCTCAAACCTAAAATTTTCCTTTCCTCGTGAGGTAACATACTGTCGGGTTGTATCGTCTTGACTGAACCCGTAAATATCTCCACGGCTCTGAAACTTGTTGATACTGGGTGGTGGATATCAAAGACGCCGACATGTTTCGAACATCCGCGAAAACAGCACAGCTGGTTGTCGGTCCCCAGTTTGCAAGAGCCCGTGTCACTTATAATGATGAATTTTTTCTTAATTCCTTCCTGATTAAAAATTTGACAAGGTTCCATTTAGAATAATTCATTAGGGTCGTAGCTAATTACTTTTCCTTTCATTACTTACGTACATTTATTCGAAAAATTAAAGCTTAACTACGTAAGAAATACGCCAATTTAAAATGTAAGATAACAATTCTATCTCACCGAACAAGAAACAATAAATCACTCCCAGTACCGCATTCATCCAATAATACGCATCTAATAGTATTTTTTTTCTATAAAGAAACATTTCTGGTTATTCGCCATATCCTACATTTATTAAACGAAAGTGAATATTATTAACCGATGAAGTGAAGCAGCCTCTTAAGGGCGTTCACGTGGCAAAAATGTGTAATTTTATACTTGCATGACATAGTATTCGTTTTACGGATGTTACTTGAAACTACATTTTCAACTTGTAATATTTTTCAGCTCTCATAGTTTTCCCATAGCAGCATGTCAAAGTCAGAATTTGCAAGTTACCGTAACATATGAATAAAAAAACCAAGTGTCTTACTAGAACGAAGTATGATTTACACTGAAATTAGGTATGATGGACCATATGCTAAAGATTTAAAAACACACAACAAAATTCCTTTGTCCCTATAAAAAAATTCTGAAGATGATGAAAATTTACTTCATTTAAGACAGTTTTTTTTAAACAAAAAGACTTTGTTGTTAGTTTTTAAATATTTTAGCATATGGCCCATAAAACATCATTTCAGAGTGAATTATTTCATTCGAGTACGTCACTTGTTTTTTTCTTATTCCTATGTTCCCGTAACTGGCAAATGTTGACTTTGACGTGCCGCTATGGGAAAACTATGAGAGCTAAAGAAATTTTACAAGTGGAAAATGTAGTCACAAGTAACGTCTATAAAACGAACTCCATGTCGTGCAAATATGAAATTATGAATTTTTGCCACGTGAACGCCTTTAAGGCCTTGTTACGGAGTTTTGCAGTGATTTCGCAAATATATTTTTTTTAATTGCTACCTAATTCTCATATCGAAATTTCGCTGCACAGTTTTGACACTTAAATGTTATAATTTGTAGCTGATTTTTTTTGTAGAATTATACTGAACAGTTTTTTAGATTTCATTACCCAAAGTACCACGTTTTTCGTCGTGAAAATAAGCAAAAATGAAGGAAGTCATTTTTTTCTGGCGAATGGTACATTAATTTTAAAAAACGCGTCCACAGTATTGTGCATCGTGTGATTGCACATTGGCTCAATTTTTTATAAAATATTTGAGTTATTGGCACCAGTCTGAAAAAAACTCGGGAACAAGCCCTTAAGGCGCCCGCCTGGTGGCCATGTGTGTGTGTGTGTGTGTGTGTGTGTGTTCAAGTGAGGCAAGGCGCCAAGGGCGATGTTCGCCGGCTCATCTGACGTGGTATCGCCTCTACCCGCAAGACACTGAAACGGCGTGTACTTGCCCGACTCTTTCAGTGGTGATCCCATCTATTTATTGGTGGAAAGTTTTAAGCAATGCCCAACACTCCTTTCTGTCGTAGATTCACACATAAATCCCGTGGGTAGTTTTTCAGGTATAATAGATTGAAAAGGCTGATTTTAGCCATTTTGAAGGGCTCCGAAACGATCTTCCTATTTAACGTGATATTTTGAAACTACCATACCGGTATCGTTTGAAATGTTTGTTATTTTCATAAATGCACACATTAGAAACACGTTTAGAAGTTTATTTAAAAAAGAGTTCTGCTAGCACGCTGCAACGCTGTTTACAAGGCAGGCAGGCGGGCGCCTTAAGGACGTTCAAGTATTATAAAAACATAGTTTTATATGTTAATGAAATAGTGTTAGTTTTGTAGAAGGTACTTGTGAGTATAGTTTCCTGGTACGAAACAATTTCAGCTCTCATAGTTTTCTCATTATGGTGCGTCAAGTCAAAATTTGCATGTTACACTGTAATGCAAATAGTGAAAACAAATTCACTTACTCAAATTAGTTTATTCACAGTAAAATAACATGACATAGGCTAGGTAACCTAACATTTATAAACCTACAACGTAATATTTTGAATCTTAAAAATCGTAAAAGTACAGGAAGTAAGTTGCCAATTCAGCAATATTTGACGTACCGTTATGAGATAACTATGTGTTTATGCACCAGATATTTTGGCCTCACGAGATTTGTTAAAACATTTCCCTAATTATACTTTCCGATGAATTTTTGCACATTTCATCTCCATAAATATTGGACTAGAACTTTGTTGAACGGTTAAAATATACCATTGATGGCATCTGTTCTTTAATTTGGCTCGGGAGATCGCAGAATATGAACTTTAGAAAAATCATATTTTATACAGTTCCTCAATGCAAGGATTCCATTGGAGTTGTAATTATACTACCCATCAAGTTATACTCTACGCCCTATCATGAATAAATATAATCACCAAAATGTATTAATTATTGTTTACTGCGTTCTGTTCCAGGCCTACACTGTAAAATTGAATTATTGTGAAATGAACCACTTCGATGATATTACAGTCGTTTCGGTTAGTGAAACTAAGCTGAGTGTTTCGGTGACTAAATGCCACTAGGTTAAAATTATTTTCCCTTATCATCAGTGAACTTCGTATGCTTCTTAACTAATTTCCAGTGTATTATACAGGATCATCAGTTAGAAACCGTCAGTTAACTGGATTGTCAGGGATTGTGATTAGTATTTTACTGATTTAAACTACTCATTCAGATTTTGAGCGTGGACTATGGAACATGTCAATTATAAATAGGTACATTATAAGCATAAATGGACAAATATACAAGTCAGTTAAAAAATACATTGTAACATATATGAAATACTTTACGGCAATAACAAATACATTTTAAAATTTTTGAAGAGCATTTGTTACGTTTACCGTAAGATTTCGAATAAGTAGCATGTTATATATAAAACTGGAAGAAAACAAGTAATAATCTTAAGAAAATGTAATTTACATCTGTAACACAGTGTTTAATAGATAAAGTTTAGAGCAGACAATTGCATGCACATAAGTACAGGTGACATGTGCGGCATTATTCAATTCAAACAATTAATAACAAGGCCAATATGGTTAGAAAAGTTACACAAATCCACAAAAACCATAACACGAGCAATATCAAGTGTTCGTAAATTTGTGTGTTCCAAGTACATCGAAAGTAAAAGTTAATGGAAAAATGTAATAAATATAAAATGGCATTACATTAAACAGCTGCTATCAGATCTAACTATGGAAACTATTAACCGATGCGTTCGTCCATCACGTGACCAACATCCAACCAGGTACTCAGAATTGATTTCATTCTATTCTCTGCCAAAAGCTTGGCAAGCCCTATCCTTTAACGATCGAATTAAAAAGCAGACTTCTAAACGGTCTGATATGTAAACCATTTACACAGTAAAAAATATAAACACTTCTTTTTGCGTAGCATAAACGAAAATTTATTGTGTAACATATCAGTATTTCTACTCTCACTCTCTCTCCCTCTCTCTCTCTCTCTCTCTCTCTCTCTCTCTCTCTCTGTGTAAACAATTTGATTTTCATTATAAAGAAAATTATATTGGTTCTACGAACATAAACCAGTAGTATTGGAACTTTTCCATGCTGTTACACATAAACAACGATATTTAAAAAGTTGTTATCAATGGAGTCCTGCAAATTTCTCGTTATTTTTCTGAATGCAGAATAGACTGTGAGTTGTTGTTCATTTTCTCGAAGTCTTCGTAAGTATACAAGGTCGTGGGTTGTAACGAGTAACGTTTTCAACAAATAATTAAAATTCCACAAAGGAGTGACATATCACATGTAAGCAGTAAAAACGTAAATGACATGACATAAGAGACAGTGGCGAAAAGCATCACAAATCGTGTTTTATTCTCAGCACTTTTAAACAAGGGCAGTCTCGCTGTCTTGTGTTAACAGTGTTTTGTCATTATCTGAGCTACAGGCATCTGAGATGCATATATGTTAGAGAATCCTACATTTCCTAAATTTGGCATAATTTGACTAGTGCTGATACCATTTCTGTAGTCACCTCTAGAGTAAAATTACTCATTTAGACTACTACTTGAACATAAGCAAATGTGGGACAGAACCACTGATTTTTGGTGGAAAGAATTGGCACGAGTGTGTTTCAGTGCATTAAGGCCTCGCTCTTTTGTTTTGCAGTAGTTTCGAAAATATTTCTTAACGCAAATTAATACATACATCAAAAATTCATTGTTACAGTTTTAAGACTTATTTACTATCGTTTGTATCTTAATTTTTCTGTTGCAATACACCAATCGGGTTTTTAGGTTTTCCCTTGAAATATCACGTATTTTGTGGTCGAAATAAGCCAAATTGAAGCAAAATAATTTTTTACTAACTAACGGTACATTATTTAAAAAAAACGCTCTGGCAAAATTGTCGAGTTATTTGCAATTGTTTGAAAAAAATTGGCCTTAAGTACTTTCCGTCTAGCTCATCATAACTGTATGATACACACAGGGGCGGCTCCAGCTTTGAGTCTTGGATGGGGCAACGCCTTAAAACATTGCTATACACGCACCCCGAGCCAAAAAGGGTGGTCCAGGTGTGTGCCCCGGAACATTTTGGATTTTAGGGTGCAAAAAGGTGCTATTTACGGAGTTTCCAAACAAAAAAAAAAATATGTACCCTTTAAGAAACTGTTATATTTTGAGGATAACTTGTGCTTTAAATGTGAAAACTGTTGTGCTGGTATAAAATATACTGTATAAATTACGTTTATAAGCTGCTGCTTCCATATAAACTATAGGATAATGTTGAGGTAATTTTTTCAGTGTTTGGCTTGGCACTTAATTGGTTTAATGTTTTTGGAGCAGAGTCGGGAGGGCCCATTCCCCCCCACCACAATGAGGACGGAAAATATTGCATTTTCAGTGACATTTATGCTAGACCTCACAGCCCTATATGTACTAGTGCCTCAGATGTTTTTATTTATTTATTTATTTATTTATTTATTTATTTGCTGCCGATTTACTGTAACGTTTAAGCAATTGGCACGGGATTAGTTTAAAGATTTCTTGTTAATTTCTTACAGGATCATTTTCCTGGATGGCATGTCTCATAAATAAAGTCACTAATATTTGCGGAAAGAATAATTTGCTCCAACTAGTTTCAACGTCTTCTATGGACAGCGCAGTTCTTGTTCGTGGTCAGTCATGGGACGTTTTTTAAACTCACGAGTTATTGAGATTCTGCTCTCAAATCACAGACGTGTGGTTTCGCAGTAGTGTTATTCATATTGGCACAGTCAAATGAGTGACGTCTCTGCAAAAAGTTACACAACCAATAACCATGAAGCAAAGCTACAGATGTCCGCGTAAGGCAATGAAATTGGTGCAAAATTTATTTCACCAAAAATATACATACATACACGTACACTTTTTTGCCAATCCTTCAAGCAGACAGTTTGCCGTAGTGAATATTTTAATCTGAACAGTTTAAAGTGCATAATTTTAATTCTTTGAATTACCATAGAAGAAAATACGCTAAAGGAATTCGTTTTGTTTTCTAAATGTTTTCTCACAAAGACAGCCAATGATTTTTTCCACATATACTCTTCCAAATACATCTAAAATTAGACAAGCCTTTTCGGGTGGAATTTATGTCCTACACCCTGAAAACATTTTTTTCATAGTCAGTTTTTTTTTTTTGCTATTTAACTGAATGTATTGTTGACAGCAATACGAGTTGCGAACGGCTTAAAAACGCTTATTTTTATCAGTGGTATCACTCATGTCGACTACAAATTATTATCTCTGTTTTTGTTTCTAACTGTGTATGTGCGAAATGCCGGACATGTCAGTCACTTTTTTTTAATGGTCCGGAAGAGGCGACAGGGCATCGCCTGTGATAAAGCAGATAACAATTTTTCATAATCCGCTATCCTGCTGCGATGGTTTGTGAGGCAGAAGAGGGTTTGTGAGAGTTGGTGCGGGGGAGGGTGGGTGGAGATTGGGATAGGTGGAGGGACACCAGGGTCCTTCCCGTAGTGACGGAAATGAGTTCCGACGGGTTGCAGGGATTCAGAGAGATAATTGATTCCCCTCCCCTCTCCCCCTCCCACACACCGCAGAAACCCCTCCTCCTTTCCCCCGGCGACACTGTAGATCCACCCGTCAGCTAGGATACATGACCAAGCGCTTCACTTTATAACTGCGATAACCCACAGAAATAACTGGACTTCATCACCAGAAAGAAAAGACTACCCAGCGAAAAAAAAAAAATAAATAAATAAATAAATAAATAAAGTGCAAGTTAAAAGTGACAGCCAAACGAAAAATCCTCTCTGATTCCTCTTTTTAAATCTGCACTTGAGATTGAAAAGTATTTAAATTTCTGGGATTTATACATACAGGGTTTTCCTTTTAGAAGTACAAATATTTCAGTGGATTTTAAAGGTATGTCAGTACGATTCATTCTTCAGTTACCAAAAAAATTGCATTTATCCGTCTCTCAAAGCATGTTTGTTTTCTATGTGGCCCGTAATAAATCGCAAATATTTTTTTACGTGGTCAGACACTGTAATCTAGTCCCTTGAAACAACTATGTTACTCGCATAACACTCGCGTGGAGTTCCTCTGATATTGGCCAATATATCTGCACTTGCGCTCAATTACTATTTTATAAACGCAACAAATATTCAAATACAAGAATAATATAGCTCTATATACCTCCTTCTGAGTCAGTTAAGGGCGTTCAAGTGGGGAAAAATTCATAATTTTATATTTGTATAAAATAGTGTTAGTTTTGTAGACATTACTGAAGAGTACATTTACCTCTAACGAAAAAAAATTAGCTCAGCCAGTTTTCCTGTAATGTCACTTCAAAGTCAAAATTTGCATAATTTTACTTCATACAAAACTTGAAAACCAGTAAATATAATGAAATGGAAAAAATCTCATCAAAACTACACGTCGCCGTCGACGGCTTGAAGCATATACAAACCCATTATAAAATATTTTTGTGTTTAAAATAAATTTCTAAAAGTACCAAAAAAAATTTCAAAATTTAAAATTTTTTATTTCACATAAATATTTTTTGTAACGGGTTTTAAATGCTACAAGCCATAGACCAGGACATGTGGTTTTGCTGTGATTTTTTTCATTTCATTATGTTATCTGGTTTTCAAGTTTTGTATGAAGTAAAAACACGCAAATTTTGACTTTGAAGTGCCATTACGGGAAAACTATATGAGCTAATTTTTTTCCGTTAGAAGTTTGTGTACTCTCAAGTAATGTGTACAAAACTAACACTATTTCATACAAGTATAAAATTATGTTTTTTCCCCACTTCAACAGCCTTAATCAAACTTCAATGTCCTAATGTTTGTGTTAAGTAGGCTCATGAAAAATTGACTCTAAATTAAACTCATTTATTTTTGTACTTATTTTGATTTTCTAATATGTACAATAAATTACCACAAAGTTATAAAAAAAAACTAATAATATTTCGTTAGACCTTGAAGGCATTAGACTATCTAAATTTTAAGCATAAATTCCAGAGCTGGTTAAAATTTCTAGCTCGCTTAAACGGTCGAGTCAACTACATGTAAAGACTCGGATAATAAATATAAAAAAATTACATCATGGAAGTAATGCAAGAAGAATAAACACAGGTTTTTAATATGTATGTATATATTATTTATTAATTAGCTGGGCTTGGAGTTATTGAAGGGGTGTGTCTTCCCCTGGTGTTAGAATTTTCGCTATTTATTGTTAAGTCTTAGAACAAAACGCTAAAGCAGACGGTATTTAATCTTTGGTCTGGGAGGGGGGCGGGGTTGAAGCTACAGGAAGCTAGACACCTACCTGTCATCGTGCACCCTCGTAGACGGCGTTCCCTTATGTGCGTGCGTCAAGGCCGTGTGGCTCGACGCTGCAAGACGTCCAGTTAACTCCTCGTCTTCACCGCGAGGTGTACGTTGATTGGTTACTTTCTTTTTTTATCTAAGGGAAACGAAGACGAAGCGAAATTCTCCTCCTACCCCTTTAGAAACGCAGCCTTCGCTTCGCGCGCGGGTGGAGTTTAAAACAACGCGCGCGCACGTCTTGCTTTCCCTTGAACGCGTCACGTCCGGCCGGCAGCGCCTCCAGCGGCGTTGTGAATCGGCCGTAGCAGTTGGTCCGGCCGGTTCCGGGCGCGGCGGCGGCCGGAGACGCCCGAGTGGCGGCGGAGACGACCGAAGCGGGCCCCGGCGTGTCGCCCCTGGCAACGGGCCAGCTAGCCACCCGCTCCCGGGCAACGTTACCACACTTGTTTTTTTAGTACTAAATCTACGTAGTACATATTTGAACTATGCTCTGTTTTCGTATTACTTCAGTAACATTTGGCAGCTACTTATGGCCAATAACTTTGTTCATTTTTGTCAGAATGCAAAAAAAAAAAAAAATTACAGTACAAACGATGAAATGGATATATCAGGTCCGTTTTAGAACTAAAAATGTCTTGCGCTGTGACATATGTTACAAATGATTAACATTTGTTACCCATCAGAAACTGTCAAATTATGCTGAAATTGTACGAAACAGAGTGCATCTATAATCTCGATAATTTTTGTAGAAATATAATTTCGAAATATCGTATGAGCAAAATTATTTTCCAACTTCTGTACTGAAGCATGTCCAACGTCACTGGAGTAACTGCGTAACAAAACACGGAATTATGTATACATATTATATTGACTATTAGTAATTATTTTTTATTCTGTTTTAGTTACTATTTTATTAGAAACACTCTGTAAATTGCTAGTATTGAGACACGGATGTAAAGTAAGAACAGCTTGTTTTACATAAATAAAACTTATCTTTGTATGATGAATGTTAGAGACACGTATTTTCAAACAAATTAACACTATTAATAAGTTTAGCTTTTCTTTTTTATTGGCTGACATAGGGATAATTTGGGGTTCTCTGATCTGTAGGCTAGCCTCCAAGGATATATGTGTACTAAATTAGACAACATCTGCTCACTGTTTGTTCTATGTTAGAGTTATATGATTGGTCAAACATTTAGATGCTTCTTTGTTATTGACTCAATGCCCTCCAAAGAATGTCAAATAGAGTAAGTCAAGAGCAAACTACGAAACTAACACAAATTTACAGTATTTTCCAGCTTGATCCCCAAGAAAATTCGAATTATAAAAGTCCCTAGGCAAAGGTATGCAAGACCGAAAATGTAACATCACTGCTAAAAAATTGTTGGGAATTCTGCTATTTCTGGAAACACTGCTATATTTACGATAGTAAACTAAATATCGGAAGGTTCTTACGTTTTTTAATGTGGTAGATTTGACCAGCAGAAGTCTGGGCCTAGAGCTTTAATGTTTTGTGTTGTGGCAAACCTGCTCCCGGGATCACTCGGCCCGCAACCTCGGGTAACGATGGCTACACGGAGCGCTCATTGCGTTCCCAACACCTGGGCGGGACCAGTGGCGCACTGAGGGGGGGGGAGGATCTTACACATGCCAGGTGTTATAATGCCTTCCCTCCCTCATGAAACCAATATACGTCCACTCAACGCACTTAAGGGGGAGTGTTAGGCCATTTTATTGTATTTTGAGTTTTTGAGTGAGTGAGAGATTTTGGTCAGCGCTTAGCATCTCCAGGGCCTTGGAGAAGAACAGTTTAGGAAACCCGGGAAAAAACACACCATTATATGGCGTAAATTTGAGCTTGGCGCAGCAGAGAATGAGTTGCTGTTGACGAACCGGTTCCGTTTTCCCATTGAATATATATAATAGGGTAGAAGTCGCTTCCCAATAGCCGAAAACTTTCGCGTTTTCGATCAGTCCATCTAACGGTCACGAGATGGCAGGGGCGGCGGTTGCATGAGTCAGTGGTGCGCACAGCGGCGAGTAGGACTAGTCTTTAGCGCTTATCAAGGGTGACATGAGGTGAGTATGGAGTAGCACCGGAATTAATTGGAGGGGGTAATAGGAGACCCCCGAGAAAACTCACCGACTAGCGGCATCGTCCAGCAAGATCCCCACATGCGAAAATCCGGTGACCGACCCCGCCAGGAATCGAACTCGGATCGCCTTGGTGGAAGGCGAGAGGTCTGACCTCTCGGACACCGTGCCCCAATCCAGTTTTTGAGCCGTAACAATTATTCAAACTGTATAAACGAAATTTTCTCTTCGACAAAGCATAGTATGTATTATTGATAAACTGCTTTTCCATAAATAATAATATAAGCTTTCAATAAATTTTCATGAATAGCCACTGCAAGAGTATTCTTGAAAGTTTACCTATAATTATCTTGCACTGATTCTGCTTGACAAATTAATGAACGATTCCATTATCATTTATGTAAACAGTTAACCAAGAATTATTTATATGATTTGTCGCAGATAAAACGTTGATAATACAATTTGAAAAAGTGTTATGGCTCAAAAATTGAAAATACAATAAAATTGTCTAACACTCCCCCTTAAGGCCATGCCCGGTAGTTTTTTTCACGTTGGTGCAAAAAACGCAAAAAGTTTTCAACCAAATGGGTTGAAAAAAATTGAGAGCGTGTGAAGTCATACTATGCACAATTATACGTAGGCTTTAAAAAAAATTAGTCGTTTGCCAGTAAAAAAAATATTTTTTGCCATTTTGGCTCATTTTCATGCTAAAATATGTGATACTTTGGGTGCAAGAATCTAAAAATCCATTGTGTTCATTGCAACGGAAAAATTCAGATAGAAACTTTGATGTATTAGTGACATAACAATGTAGCGATTTTGTGATAGAGATATTAGTTCATTTTGGAAAAATTATTTTCGAAATCACTGCAAAACTACCAGGCATGGCCTTAAGAGGAGTCCTCACGTAGCGCATGGGCAGTGCTGCAGCGTGTCACGATTACATACGAAAATAGCACACATTTAATACTAAGCTTCTGTGATTTTAAAAATTCAGCATGCTCGTTAGAAACATTAATTTCGGGCCTCTCAAAATGGCTAAAAACGGTTTTTGTACACTGCTTTAACTCCGAAAATATCACCTGTATTCGTAAGTGCAAAAACAGGAGCATGCGTTGGGCCGTTACTTCGTACTATTCTAAAATAAAATTTTAGGATCACCGCTTAAATTCTCATAGGAAAAAGACTACAATGAAGACCCTTAAACGCCATTTTGACGCACTGCGAATAGAGGCGATATGCTTCTCGTCGTACATGGTACTATGGTTCTTAGCTCTCCGCGTTAAACGCGGAAGTTTTAAATCGGTACACACATCTCATAATGTAACAAATTTAATCAATGCAGTTTTTGGTAGTATTGCTCACTCTGGAGCAAAGAAGTCAAATGATATTTGCCAGAATTATTTGTTAAAATTTGGGTCGATGTTCAGTCATAGAAAGCACAACCTTTTTTAGTCATCTTAATATATAAAATGAAGTGTCCTGACACACTCACTCACTCACTCATAAACGTACAGCCCAAACCGCTGGACCTAGAACCATGAAATTTTGAGGGAAACTTCCCCTTGCCCCGTAGGCACCCACTAAGAAAGGATTTTTCGAAATTCGATAATTAAGGGGGTGAATAGACATGAAATGTGTTTTAAAAGAATCCTTGATATCTCATTAACCGGGAATACTATCATAAATATTTCAACTTCATAATATTGCCCAAAGAAATGCATATTCGCAAATTTTTCGATTTTGCGAAATTCGAAAATTAAGGGGGTGAAAGGACATAAAATGTGATTTTCATTAATCCATAATTTCGCCTAAACCATTTCAGATAGTGATGTGATTTTTTCTTTAAATTGATGCTTAAGTAAATATCTAAAAAGTATTTTTACAATTTTTCGAAATTCGTCCTTGAAAGTTGTTAAAAAAATAAAATGTGATTTCAACTTATCATATGTACAGCTTATACCCGTTGAGATATCGAGATGATTATTGATAAGAATGAAGCTTAAGTAAATATCTACAAATCAAATTCAGATTTTTATGAAATTCGAAAATTAAGTAGGTGAAAAGCAGTAAAATATTACAGTCTCCCGAAAAAGAGAATGATCACGGAGAAATAATTCAACAGTCGTTTCTTTTTGCCAACTTACTCATAAATAAAACCTCTCTGGACTGTAGCCTGTACACACGAAAGAATTATCACGGCCTGCCTTTAAGCATTCACTCAGGTATTGTATAAAGTTTGTGGTGTGGAAGGGGTGGGGTTACGGGTTCGTATCCCGTGCAAGACTTTGCGACGGGAATTACTATACGAGCATATTTCGCGCGCTCTTTACACTGGGCTAAGACATTTTATAGTTCACTGTTATTGAGTACGCTAGATGTTAAATGCCTTCATCACATATTTTATCCAGAGTTACTGTTTACATTACATAATTTCACGTGGGCAACGCCGCAGCTGGCCGGCTAGTATAAAATAATGCGAATAAATGGTTTTTATTGATTTCGGCTCATTCTCATATCAAATCTGCAATACTACTAAACTAGTCGTATGTTAGTGTCAAAACAATGTAGCAATTCTTCAATAAGGGTAGGGTGTGATTTCTTATGAATGCGGACAGGAAATATTCGCAAGTTATGTGACCGGTAGATTAGACTCAACTGGTGTATGCTTTCTTGAGAATAAGCTGTCTTTCTATTGGGATGCTACCACAGTGTTCAGCCAATTTCACCCCGGAGAACAACACAGTGCGGGATTCAGTCATCCTTATTTCCAAGTATGCTGTCGGCTAAAATATTCCCAGGCCGTTATTAAAGCACTTAGATCCAAGAGAAATATTATAAATATGCAGGATGACCAGGAATTCCACTTAATAAGATAATACGCACACCACTCGAATCTGGGATCATTTGGAGACGAAAATGTAGGCTAAGTTGCAAACAGTTGCACGATGACATCTCACGTGTGTGGCAACACCATGCCACAGAATATTTAGGAATACAGAAGTGAAATAGCTGATAGAACAGCGAACCCAGTCACACACGCCAGCAAAATGGCTTCCCTGGCCAGCAACATGGCGGGATAAGCCTACGGCCAATCAGCGTAAGGCGGCTGCCCTGCTAGCCGGTAGCCTGGCCAACTGGAAACCTGCATAACATGTAGAAACCAAACATACACGGGGCTTGTATCAACTAACTCGGGCAGCCTATGAGCGGTGAAGTTCGCCCGTATCAAACGAGCCGCCACGTCATTTCGCGTCTGTATTACTATTTAGTCTGTGCCCATGCGCTCCATGCCCAGTCATTATTTAATGTATGTTACGTCGAGTAAACGTTGAATCATGTTTGGACTGCTCGGGATTTTAACCTGCGTCCATAATATGCAGTTCAGAACAGTAATAGTAAGATATCTGCGCAGCTTAAAAGGCAACTGACTTACAGCTCTTCTGTCGGATTATTCGCATTAAACGTCATCTTACGACAGACGAGTGGTGACGCAGTAGCCCTGCTTTGATTGGCACAGTAAGATAAGCGACGTCTCCACATGAAGACAAGCCCCCAGTAACCACGCAGCATCGCTGCAAATATGCCGTAAGGAATTTAAACAGTTGTGAAAAAATATTTCCACGGAAATCAAGAAGTCCCTACAGTGGTTACTTTTAGGGTCGACTGCAAGAGTATAAAATTAAGATGACGTACATAACATTGCATGCAATTATACAGGAAACATGTCTGCAAACTACTCATTCCCAACAATGTTGCCACATAATTAACATTGTCACGTGCACAGGGGCACAGCAATTCAAATTCTCAATGGAGTTGCTGGCAAACGTAATGTTTGCTGTTATAATTTTCATTTTTGAAAAGATTCAATAGACACTGTAATGGAAAATAAGAGTTTCGCTTTCATAAAATGACATTAAATAATATATTTCATTACTAACATAAATAACAAGTTATATTATTGTATGTATACATGTGTATTGTTTAAGGTTAACACTTGCTTCAAGGATTCTGATGGGAGGGAGAAATATATACCCTTGATCACCCCTCCCCTGTTGCCCGTCTGCATGTGCAGGTATTCTATAAACTTGAAAACAATACTTGCTTTAAGAGTCAGTTTGCTGATGGAAGGACTGATGACAGGTGAACGCATCAGGTTTATTGTAAATCCGCCAGAAACTGGTTTGCAACAACAAATCATCAACTACAATCGCAGGTCCACTAGCACCGGTTGATTCCGACCGCAACGCTGCTCGCTAGGGGCAACACGGTAGTAATTGTAATCCCTGGGAGTCGTGTGGTGGCATTACCCATCTCCATTAGCTAAAAGCCGACGTAATTAAAACGGTATCTCGGCGGTCGTCGATTGGTGCAGCCGCCCCTGTAAATACGCAGCACGCCACACACACCATCGGTGTGCGGGTTGCATAATGCATCAGGGAGCGCTACATTTCCCCCACGTCCATCCCTTGTTGTCTCTGCTCTTGTTTATAAACATCCCTGAAGCAGACCGTGTAAAAAAAAACCGTTACTCTCTTTAGTGCGTGCATTGACTGGAAATCCACGTAGTCACAACAATTTTAATGTCTTTGAATGTTTGTTGCAGTGGGGCAGAATGACACACTCTATCATTGTGGAGATACGTCATTGAAACATTATATCGTCCCAGAAATCTAAGAAAAAGACTGAGAAAAACAAACAATAAAATACGAAAAAGAGAAAACAAGCCGAGTTGGCTGTAACTTAGTCTCTTACTAAGATTTCTGGGACGACATAATATTACAATGACGTACGTCCACAATAGTACAGTTTGACAACAATTGTAGTCTGTTGAAGAATGTGTGACTTTGGTCGTAGTAGTAATAACTGAAATAAGAAATGATCGACTGATTTATTGTTTAACAAATTTTGAAGCAATTTTTTTTTATTTCTTGAAATGTACATCTGCAGCTCTTTTTCATGATTATTGACAGTGTGTATTTGTGCATAGGTGTCACTCATTTAACTGTGCCACTTACAACAAGATTACTGTGACACCACTCGTCTGTAATTTGTGGGTAGATCCTCATGACGCTGAGAATTATGAACATCTGATATTTTATCACGAAGCAGAGCTGCTGATGTGCAAATAGGGTGTTTAAACAAGTTGGTACCAAAAAAACGCCAAAAAAAACAGTGCCTCTAACACTGGGTCAGGGACTCACAGCCCTATAGGCAAACTTTCAAACTGATTAAACCGTACATGTCCGCCGCCCGGCACACAGATGAGATTAGAGGCCATGGGGCAGGTGACGAGCCAGCAATAGTCAACTCTAGTGCTCATTCGTTGTTAGGTCTTTATCACGCTCGCTGTGTTACTAATATTACACATTATTATATTCCTGAAGTAAATTGTATACATCACGGGTAGATGCAAATTAACCTTCATACTTCCCTAATTCTCACTCAGTTACTCTATATACCATTTATAATAATTTGTCAATAATTGATAACTCATTTCTTATTGCTCATTTACCCACATCTAAAATTTCAAAACACTCAAACATAGCACGTATACAGGATGTTTCTGAACTACATGTACAAACATAGTGAGATAATTCCTTATGAAAAATAAAGTAGAAAATATGTAGGACACTTAGCTCCTAGATTTAATATTTAGGGAGTAATGAGTCTTAGAATGTAGAATTCTAAAACCGTATTGTATTAAAATATCGGGAAACAGAATTACGTAAACCGACAGTACTCAAAACGTTGATATACGTAATTACGGTCTTCAAATCCACATCAAATGCTGGTTTATACATTCAACCTTTACTCAAATAACAGGGGTGGCTACCCTCTAATTGGATTCAACTTTTGTATTGTCGGGATATTGGAACATTTGAAGATGTTTTATTGAGAAATGTTCATGTCGTATCAAAAATTGTCCTCATATTGCCACTGTCTAGGAGACATACTTGTTAAAAACGCACGCAAAGCTTTGACCGCAGCGATAGAGAGGCAGGAGAGCATAGGCAATACTGCGTACATGCTTGTTGATGTTCTCAATTGCACAGTTATGGTGGACAATCACTGTTAACAACATTATCCACACTTCAATAAGTTCATGATACCGTCTCAACAGGTACAAATGCTGTGCGGTTATTCTATATCCAAAATGCAGTAGAAAACATTACATACGTACAATGTCGTACGGTAACTCGTAAGGAATAACTACTCTTAAAATCGACGTTTTAAAAAGTTTAAACTAAAATTGATCAAACCTACTGGACGTTAATGAAAGATTTTGTGAATTATGTTGTTCCTTTACGTTGATCTTAAGCTGCTGCACAACAACATTGTGGAATTCAATTATTCCCTACATCGAGATCAAAAAAAAGGTGGTATGTTCCTACCAACGTGTGTGTAACACTTGTTTACTTAATAGCTTTTAAAATATGCAACACGCATACATAATACACGTCACCTTTAATAACACTTTAATGTGAACTGTTTGAGAGAATTATCATGTGAAGGTGTGCTTTGTTGCCTGCCAGATACGCAACCCGTGTTGCAGGTATTGTCATATCGAGTTATAAAACTCGACATTCAAAGGCACATTTCTCTATCAATATTAAACTTACAAAAATATGTTATAGTACATTTACTAGTTTCCGAGGAAAAAACACACGAATGTTTATTTAAGGACTTACCTGACCTAATTGACTCCTCTCAGCACAAAATTAGTATTAAATTAAAATTAAATATTACTTTTTAGAATAACCTCGTTAGTATGTTTTGAAGGTCATTGTTTTCAGCTTACATTAATACAAAGTGTGTGTGTATGTGTGTGTTTGTGTATGCAGTCTTCTACTTCCAGACGCAATGTGTTCTTGAAAAAGTGTATGAAAGTTGAAAGTTAAATAACTTACTTACATATTATACACAGGGTTCCGATCCAAAAAACAAGGTAGCAAAAAGTAAATATGTATATAATAATTTAATGTTGTTTTATGTTATACAACTATAAGAAGGCTTGTTATTTTAATATTCTTTATGTATACAAAATAAATAATGACTGAAACATTGTTAAGGGATTTAAAATGCATGGTACATATATCCAGCAAATTGGTAGTGTTGACAAGGTAGATAATCTTGGTTTGATAAATTTTTCTAGGTTAATAACTGAAAGACTGAATCCACTGTATGAAAGTAAAATGATGGTTACTAATGACCGTCGTATGAAAGACTGAAACATATGAAAGTAGAATATATGAAAGTGTAGGAGCTTCTCTGAATGCACACACGCATACGGACACTTCATATATACACACTGTCCAGAAACAAACATATCACAAGCACACTATACGAATCCTGAGATTAATAGGAGACCAAAACGTAGGTGGCAAAACGTTATATGGCAACTTTTTATGTGCACATCAATCTGGCAACACCGCACGGAGAAAGTCCCCTCTAGCGGTCCACGTCATATATATTTTTTATTTATGTATTTATGTATTTTACGTCGAGTTAACTAAGAATCATGTTTGAACTGCTCGGGGTTTTAACATTCACAATCAATGCACAGGTAGGAAAAATAGTAGTAGTACTATAAGTAAGATATTTGTGGAGCGTAAGACGGAATCACTGCAGTGCTATGTTGCAAAATTGAGTAGATAAAATGTCAGCGTACATTATTTTGCCTCTATCATTTTCGTCTCCAATTCAGCACAGGATTTGCGTGGTGCGATTATTAGGAGCTGGTTTTTAGCCAGCATGTGTGTGTACACACACATACATATATATATATATATATATATACATACACACACACACACACACACATATATATATATATATATATATATATATATATATATATATATATATATATATATATATATATATACACACACACACAAATATTCATTTTTGACCGAGCCAATATGTTACTAACATTAATGCTGAATGATGCAGATTTGTCGGAAATGCTAGAGCAAAGTTCTGTATTAAAACAGAAGGTCGACTGACTTTTTCCTCTAGGATATCTATATTGTATTTCATTCTTGTAATTAGGGTTATTTTGATTCTCGAGTACTGAGTGCTCTGATCAGAAAAATTTACTCCGAAAAATTACCTGTAACTGAAATGAAGGAATGTTCTTGAACGCTAATTCATATAAAGTAGTAAGCTTGCTTGTATGTTTTGCCTACAATGTGAGATAATCGTTCGCCAAAGTCATAGAGTTCAAAAAATTTAAGTACCTATTGCAACTAAACTGCTAAAAAAATATTTGCATCACCAGTATTTAGGTGCAAAAAATATATATGTATAGTTGCCACAGATTGCTCGGAGTAGTGAAAGAATGAACATACTAGAATGAGAGCAACATACACACACTCGAGATATTCAGGAGACGCAATTCTTCTCTTGAGAAGCGTAGTCCAAAATAAAGGTGTTGCTATCAAAATATTGTCCGCACACAAATCTGTCAAACACTATTGTGTTTTGTTGCAATTATTTGTTTTTAAATGCAGCGTCCTTCCGAATTACTTAATTTTTGTACAACACAATTTTGTAAGTGAGTGAAGGGGCTTTTTAAACTTTCTAATTTTGCGGTAATCGACAAAGCTTTGTTAGTGTTTGGTTGTAATTGTGTACGGAATATTGTATTAAATAATTAAACCTTGCATGTTTGCATGCGTCTCGTTACAGAGAGTGTTAACAAGATAAAAAATAAGGCCGACGTTTCATGTAAAACATTGCTAACTATCTCGCGAAAATTTCAAGCCATCTGCTGAATATTTAAACCAAACAGCAGCAGCTTTTGCGTACAGAAACTCATTACGATTCTGAGCACGCCACTCTAGAGATGAGACTCCGCTGACTATTCGTGTTATGTATAATTGTAAAATGCTAATAAAAATGCAAATACAGCCAGGCAATAAAATCCTTAAGATACTTATGAAAGGCTTTCAAACGTTTAGCTATCCGTGACGTATGACTGTAAATTATACATTATCAGATATAACGTAAAATTATCTGCATTGGTAAATTAACATTTTTTTTTTCAATTCATACTTCAGTTTGCAGGTGCACAGGATTTACGTACGCGTAATTTAGAAACGCAAGCCCAAAACTGTAACATATTATGAAATTCTAGATTTTTCTTTAAAGCCACGTATGTGGAGAGACACGGGAAACGTTTTACATGCAACTAATATTTCTAAATATGTGAGGATTTCTGTAGTAAAAGTATTAAAAAATGGGAAATTTTAATCGCAGAATACTCGATAACATATAACGTACCTTTTGAAATAAATTCTACTTCGACAGGAATCTTGTTAGGAACGGAGAAGTTCCGTGAGAATGAAAGCGCGTTTGTTACGGCAAATTTAACTACAATTACTTTTGGTATTGAGATGCACTCGCGAAATTTTTCTGAATTTATTATTTTCAAATGTATAATGTAACTATCTGTAATCACGGATTATTTCACCTAAACTTGTCGTACAGGGTAATTTAATTTTGTTATTTACTTCAAGACTGAATAAATTATCTTTCAGTGTTGTTCAAAACCTATGAATTCGAACTATTAATTAAGTTAAACCTCTGAAAAAATAATACAAATACAGAATATATAATATGTATGTAATACACTTCAATTATTCTTCTAATGCGGTTCCCGCTTATGTAATACTAACATACAAATGAAATTGCGCGTTTTCCACAAGTGATACATTCTGTTCCATACACTCCCACTGGAAACATTACAGTCAAAAATCACATCTGCATACGTATGGAAAGGCTGCGTCACGTCCGTCCATGTTAATACACTGTCAAAAAACTCGTAAAATGTTAAGCGAATAATTAGCCTAAACGCAGTATGGTACAGTTACCATACTTCCGCCTTGTAAATATGCAAACTTTTGCAGTTGGTACAATACAAGTCTGGCAACTTCAGAATACGTTTGCCAGTTTTATAAAAAAAAAAGTTTAATAGTGCTACCATGGATGCTGAGAAACAATTCTACCATACCTACTTTCTTAGCGCTCCTATACACATGTGTAGTAAATATACAAACTATTTTAAGTGTGTCACAGCCGTCGATGTAAATGCATTTGAGCAGAGCATCGTTGCCACAGTAACTCTACAAAAGTTGTGTGCGTATTCAGTCATGTAGTCAAAATGGTGGCCAAGTGGGCTAGCCCCTTTCTTCCTGGGAGCTAATATCTCCATTTGGAAAATACGAAACTATGCTCTGTAAATGTTATGTATTTGAATGACGGTTACAGCTCTTAGTTACTTAATTGTTTACAAAACACAGAATTTTTCAATTTTATTAATCTCATCGATAACAAAGACCTTTACTCCAGTACTAATATAATGTATACTGGAATTATTTTGTAAATAAATATTTTTTTGGCGAATGAAGTGTAACAAAATGAGGTATCACTTCTCAGTTAATAATAATGGGTTTATGTTTAGTGACATAGTAGTGTTACAGTGTAACATTGTTACTATTGTAACATGCACTCTTAAACATAACCACTAAACTGATGCACACTACACTGAAAAAATGTAACATATGCTACACATAAAACACAAGCGAAACTGTTGAATTAAATATTTAAAATTTTATCAGTGTTTTTGTTGGCCTGAAGCATTCTCATTGATCTTGTTCAAATGAAACACACTTTTTATGTAGTTCAAAATAGATTTTATTTGTTAAAAACATTAAATTCAGAAAGTTAAATGATAAAAGATTAGAGCGAGAATCCCAAAAAAAAATTTATGAATCCTATACAGCCTATACATTAGAGGCCGTCAACATTAAATAATTATCGCTTTACTTACTAAAAAAAACTAACGTTTTAAGTTAGTTGCGATAGGCTCCGCAGGTATAGAATTCTTAAGACTCTACTTGATATCTTTATGAAACAAGTCAGTCAGCAGGTAGACGAACTCTGGCTTATGTGGATGGTCTCACAACTCCAGAAATACTTACAATATTACACACAGCAGCCATTGTATTGATGTTATAATCAGGGATAAATGTCTTATGTTGGGTCGTGGTTACTAGTAAGGCAAAAGTGGCCAGATACCTTGATATTACCTGGCGTGGAAAGAAGATAGAAATCGTCCTTGCATTTATTATATTTGTTGGTTGCATGATAATCCTTTTACCCTAAAAGTCAGTACATAATGTTAAATTCAACGTTAATCTAGTAGCATAATTTCTTGTCGTTAAAATCTAATATGCTGTTAACAGAAGAACGCTTGATTGAAGATACATTTTACCAACATCGATACTAAATAAAGACTACAGAATATTGGTGAAACATCTATAAAGACATGACTTTACGAATCTACCAGATGGAAGGGCACCGGAGTTAGGATGCAGTGTCTGGAAAAATGCAGTACAACATTCATAACAGGGTAATATGCCAAAATTAGTACTTTCTTTCGTCACAAGTGAATCAGATATTAATATCTGTAAAACGGCATGAAAATGTAACAGCTCAAAATGCAGACATGTCGAAACAAAATGTATGTAGAGCTCATGAGGTGTCTGCTCTCATTTCGTTTAGACCACATTACGGTAGTTATGTAAGCGAGGAAATATTCCAAAAGTTATGAGTGGATTTTAAAAATTATAACACAGTCCTAAGTTTTTAACATTACATTGTTCTAATATTTAAATCCAATAACTTGTACGTAACACGGACGTAGTGTACAGAATTAGGAAAGATTATCTGTTCATAAATATACAGACAGAGTGTGATTCAGAAATTTAAGTTAGGCATTGTTGTTTACTATATTGTGTGATATCACTTGTTATTACACGTTTCGTATGACACAGATAATGTGTGCACAACTAAATAATGAATACTGCCACTTAAAAACTTTCATTATTCACAGACGTTAACAAAGAGCACGTTTCTTTCTCTGCAAAACTTTAACAATGCAATTAATAATTCGTCTACACGTTCGATGAAATACCACTGACTCATATTACCATGTTACGATTTAACATCGTGTTATCCCGCCGATATTTTGTTTGTGTCCTTTTAACAACGGTTAATAAATTCAAGCCTAAACTTTTTAATCAGTAATTTATTTTAATGCCTCTTAAAATTTTACTCCATAAAACAAAACCAGAATATCCTTATAGAAACGTTATAATACATAGCTAAAGATAAGCTCATTATTTTACAAATAATTTACTTTATCTGATCAATTAAAGAACGGTTCAATTCAAATACTGGGATTATTGATGTTTAGAAGGTAAACTCTGTTACTACTTACACGAAAAAAAAATTTATTAATAATTCAACTATGCTGAAAAGTATATTTGCCTAATGTCACGAAACTTACTGATGAAATAAAATGTAACGTGTCTTTAATGTCATTCATTGCCAGCATATGCACACTGGCCGTGAGCATCTTCATTCCAGGTTCCTTTGATGTTCGCATTACGTATCGAAAATGCTGAACCTTTGGTTATGTGAACGTCTTCCAGTGTGACCTGAATAGGATCGGATGCATTCAAACCATGGAATACAATGGTCCCAATTGTCAGCACCTTGACGTTTCTGATTGTGATGTTTCGGAATGATGGTGTGTTGTTACCGTGAAATTGGTAATAGTCCGCGTCCATCTCGATGGGAGTACGAGCATTTTCCACGCAGACGTTCTCATAGGTGATGTTGGTCACAAGACCACCGCGCAGTGTGTTGCTTTTAATGTACAATCCAAAACGGGTGTGATTTATGGTCAACCCAGATATCAGCACGTCACTCACTCCATGATTGGTCTCGCTACCGATAGACATGCCTACGCCTTCATCAAAGTGGTTGTTGAACACCGACACGTGTTTTGTTGGCGCAGTAAGTGCTTTGATGCCTATGTCATCATCCCCAGTGCTTATGTAGCAGTGGGCAATAGTTACGTTCTGTGTTCCTACCGGGTCGATGCCATCAGTGTTAAGAGCTGAGCGAGGAGCAATAATTTTGATGCCCCAGACGGTGAAACCATTTGTCTCGTGGGCGACAAGATGGTAGAAGGGAGAGTTTGTCAAAGTTATCTCGTGGATGGTGATGTCCATAGAATTGTTGATTTGTATAAGCCGTGGGTTGTTCTGGAGTTTGCGCACTAGCAATGCATTTCTAGCTAGATGCCACCAAGTGATGTTATTGCCAACCATGTTTGTATCTCCCCGACCGTCTATTGTACCTTTACCGTAGATTCCACTACCTTTAGCTCCGTGCATTTTGATGAAGGGTTTACAGCCGAGGCCATATTCGTCTATAGTTCCACATTTATTCCCGCCAAGATCGTACAGTTTTGGGTCAGTAGAAGCTTTCAGGGTAACTCCTTGCTCTACCAGAAGACTAACACCAGAAGGAATGGTCAGAGGACCAGAGTAAAATACGCCAGAAGACAAGGCAACAGCTTTGCCTTTGGTACACGATTCGAGAGCTTTCTGGATGGTTTCAGTGTCGTCTTTACCGCCGCTGGCTTTTAGTGTGGTGCAGGCTTGAGGAGTCTTGGGCTCTGTGACATTACGGAGATCTCTTGCAGCTACATCATGCACCAGGACCAAGACAGTGATGGTCACTAAGAAGTTGAGAGGTTGCAGTCGCATGTTGGTAAGGCTGGGCAGTTGCAGCAGTCCCAGAGAAATAGCAACTCGAGTGCGTGTGGTTGAATATCTCTTAAGTTCAGGGCTGTCTGCTTGTGGGCTCACTGACTGACAAAATCTTTCGCTGTGCTGCCACCTGTTAAACATTAACTATTTACTAAGACATTTCAACCTTATATTTATCACAAAACATATATTATACACTAGCACTCACAACAATCGAATAACCACGAAAACTTATGAATATCTACAATATTTGACTACCGACATAAGAAACAGGTCTGGCATGATAAATTTTAGTCCAGCAACAAAACACGTTTTATGGATTGTATCGAACAGACAGAAAAATGGGATATCTATCTTCCTGCATCTTGCATGGATTAAATCTTGTTGACTACCAAGATTTAGCCACGTCAAAATTGAGAATCCCAACGTTTCGGTGTAGATTACATCCGCTACCCACCGTTAGGATATAAAAACATGCGTATTATTGTTGACTAATATTTTTTTCCGTTTATATTATGGAGATCTTAAATCTCTAAAATGCTTCTTGTGCTATCATCACCCTGCAGTAAGAAAATGAAGGTTGCAACCCTCATTTTGCAATAATATTTTCATAAAAAGTTGTAAGAAAAGTGTTAAAATGATTTACGAAGCGACAAGATTTTTTCAGGTAACCAGTTTCGGAAATTCTAGTGTTACTTTATTTATATATATATATATATATATATATATATATATATATATATATATATATATATATATATATATATATATATATATATATATATATATATATAT
>PNEQ01073197.1:0-48174 GCA_003012365.1 Medauroidea extradentata | reverse complement strand
TATAGAAACGTTACACTATATAATACGCTATATAATTCTCAAATTTTAACCCTACCGGTTTGTTGGGAAAATTCACTCTTATCAAGTCTTTGTGGCGGGAAACTTCTTGTAAACAATGCCCGCCACTCAACAACATAAGTAAAGATCTTTGAATGTTTGTTGCAATGAGACTCTGTGAAAAGACTGTATGGGTTTGTGGACATACGTCAATATTTATGATTTGTTGATAACAACTTGTCAAACGATGATCATTCAAGCCACAAAGACGGCAGGACAGTTAGACGTATAGAAAAGTATTGTTGTACTTGATGCAGAAGAATTAACAGAAAGATATTGAACTAAAAAATTTCTAATTGGAAATGCAGTCAAGCTGCAACAAAACAGACAAACATAAACTAAAAAAGACACTGAATCTACCGATAAATTGGAATTCGACAAAGACAACAGTGGACAACATACAATTGAGTATTTTGAAATTATGAACAAATCATAAGGTATAGTGTATGCCTATAAACCCACACATTCTTGGTATACGTAAAATAAAATGTTTTAACATTAACGTAAATATAATCTAAGGCTTTCAACTGAAATCAAGATGACACTACGCGATAGTGATTGCATTTAACAGTGTATGTCACTGTATAGATAGAGCCCCAGTACATATTCAAGCCAAAAATTGTAGACAATGTCACACACTCGAGACAACGCTGAAAACGTATTAGTGACGTCACTGCGGCTTGTATATATTTACTCTATGATGTAGGTAATCCTCAACATGTGTCATCTGTGAAAATACCGCAATTTCGCGGTATATTAGGCCTTTACACTAGACCTCACAGGTCTGTACCTCACAGCAGAACTTGTCGTTACACCAATGGCTAACGCTCCTAATAAAAAAAGTGAAAAACTGTGGAACATAACACCATTGCAGTGTTACGTAGTCTCAGGAAAATTAGAATAAAACAAGAAATACAGAAAAGGAAAATTAACAAGCTAACATGGCTGTAGTCATCCCACAAATAAACGGGAAAGCGTAAAGATTTCCATTTGTAAAATCGCATAAAATATACAAACGGAAAAATTATAATAAGTTCAAAACAAATACAAAGTGAAAATACAAAAAAAAAAAATCTGTATTGATAAATATATATGTGTGTGTGTGTGTGTGTGTGTGTGTGTGTGTGTGTGTGTGTGTGTGTGTGTGTGTGCGTGTGTGTGTGTGCTTTGTGATTTGACATAATTCCTTATGGAATTATTTAGACTTTGCTATTTCTGTATCGGTTGACTGCAGTCAATCAGGATTTTTTTCTTTATTGTATTTCTTGTTTCACTCCAGTTTTTCTGAGTCTACATAGCACTGCAACGGTTTACGCCCACAATTTCCCACTGAATCATTTAACCACTATTACAAGAACCTTTCAAAGGCTCCTAACGACAGCCAGTCACCGCTACGTTACTACCACATGCAGCTACGCAACTTCAGCATTGAAGGTTTTCTATTGGCTAGCCATCCTCTTGGGACGTGCCACGTCAACTGTGGTCCAGTCGCAAAAATTGACTCTGTATATCAAGAAGTTCGCTAGGTATCGAGGAATAACCGTAAACACATTCTATGTATTTTGAACCCCTTCCATGTCGAATGTTAACAATTCCTGAAATTGTCAAATATGCATTTACGTAGTTCGCAATTAAATTATAAATTACGACAGTGGCCCGTCGGGTTCGAGCTACATCGACGAATCATAGGAAACACATTTCACTCTTTAGAAGTCCTTAGGGGTCGAACTTCGAGAAAATAAATTTCTTTCTTAACGCTTGCCTATGCCCTGAGGAAAACTCACCTTTACAATTTTGTGTTTCTAGGTCCAGCGGTTTGAATTGTTGTTTGATAAAACTTCTCAGTCAGTCAATCAGTGAACTCTTTTATCCAAGAGATGACTGTACTAAAATACTTGTTTATATTCTGGAACTAGAAATAGTCATTGTGGGATGAACACAGGAAATAATGTATTACTCAGGAAATTAATTAATGTTAAATTTCAACTTTCTATGGTGTTCTTTCGTTTATGGTTAGGGATACGAAAAATTAACTTTTTCTTTTGAACGGGAGCTAAAGTTAAAACAATTATAAATTCGTGTCACTATCGGTCCTTGACTCATTTTACACATCCTCGAAGGCGTAGAGCTGATAATTAAGATGCAACTAAATGTAGGCCTAATCATGTGTGAGGGAGCAGCCAATGAGAAACTGTTTTGTACTTAAGAACACACACATATATACTTGAAAGCTAGTCTACAGGTCAGAGAACTAGAGATTTTTTCAGGCTCCTACTTGTAGTTAATTAATCAAGAAAGAGGTAGATTATTTGTAAGTGTGTCGAAAGAACGTCAACAATCCATGCTTTCAGACACTCGAATAAAGAAAGTTCCACAAGTTTCACGATAACGTTTATTCAGATCAAATTGGTTTCATACTTACACGTGCAGCCGTCGTCAACTGTATACTCTTAGTGACTGCAGCACAAAATAAATTAACAATATTACAGGTACCTGCTGTACGATAGGCTTTTATTTGACCTGCTGATTACAGATAAGATTTATTTTGAAGGACGTAAAGAATGACGCAAGCTTACTGATAGTAAAATAATAGTTTGCTTCTACAAAAAAAAAACATTTTCATTTCATTTATTTCCTTTATCCTCTAGACTACAGATATAGTACAATTTGTACTAGTAGTATGGGATATTGTCAAAAAAACTATATTACAGTATGTACATTACAAAAAGCATACAAAACAATAATATATAAAAGTTACATTATACCTCTACAACACATTGTTTAGATGTTCAGATTCTGCCTAAATATTGGGTCTGTTGAAGTCAATTACAATCACAAAAGAGGGATAGAATGGTATCTGTTAATTTATCTTTGCATGTAAAAAATAATTCCCATTATAAAAACACTCGTAAGTTAGAAATGGTTTTATCTTCTGACGGAATACTTGTGGTGAAGTGATACTGTTTAGGTGTGAAGGGAGTTACTTAAACAACTTAATTGCAGAGTATAGAGGTCCTTTTGATAAAATAGTAGAATTATGTTAGGGTGTACGTAAATTGTCTTTATTTCTTGTTGAATATAATACAATATCTGAATTTGTTAAATTACTTTGAATATTGGTACAAGCAAAAATTATAATTTCATAAATATACTAACTTGGGAGAGACAGAATAGCCTAGTTTTTGAATAGAGGTTTACATTATGTTCTAGTGCTACCCTTGGTCATAATTCTTATAATTTTCTTTTGTAATCTAAAAATTCTTATAGCTTCTGTGGAATTGTCCCACAGAATAATGCCATATCTCAAGTGTGATTCTGTATAGCCATGGTAAATTGTTTCAAATGTTTGGAGACTTATACAATTTGACATTACTCTCATGGAATAACACGTAGTACTATTTCTATTAGGAAGGTTTTTTATGTGAGATTTCCAACTAAAATGCTTATCGATGGGCACTCCTAGTAGCTTTTTAACATCTGTTCTTGACAGGTGTGTGATTTTGTGAGCTGGAATTGGGTGAAAATATATTCACATGGTTTTTGAGCTGTTTAGTGTTAGTTTGTTCGGGTCAAACCAGTTTGTTATGCCTGAAATTACACTATCTATGTTGTTCCTTTAATTGATCAGATCTTGTATTGTGATATTAGTGTCATCAGTATAAAGAACAAAATTACCATCTGTTGTATGATGTATTGATAAGTCATTTATGTATATAACAAAAAGTAGAGGTCCCAGTACGCAGTCCTGTGGTACACCTAATGCTATATTGCATTTTTTAGACTTCATGTTTTGTTTGTACTTTGTTATAGGGTCAGTATATGAAATTTCTATTTTGTTCGATGTAATAAGTATGAAGAAAACCAGTCTAGGGCAACACCCCTAATACCATAGGAACTTAATTTATTTAATAATATCTTATGGTTCACTGTATCACAGGCTTTGCTAAGAACACAGAATAAACAAACAGGATATTGTTTGTTGTCTAATGATTCTAGCTTATTATTAATCAATTCAATTAATGCTGTATTTACTGATTTTAATAGCCTGAAGCCATGCTGATTTTCTGAAAGGTAATTATTATTTTTAATAAATGACATAAGTCTACATAATAATTACGAGTATTTTCGAAAAAGTAGACAACAAAGAAATTGTCCTATAATTCTGACACAGATCATGAGATCCTTTTATGTGTATGGGTATAACCTTGGAAGACTTTAAGTTATCTGGGAATATGCCTAGTGAAAGAGATGCATTTATTAAGTATGTTAAAGGAGCTAGTAGGTGTCTAAAGCCTTTTTTTACCACAACATCAGGTACCCCATGAAGTCCTGAATATAATTTATTTTTAATTTTCTTACCTCTGAAAGTATTTCGTTTTGGGTGACTGATAAAAGGAACATTGTAGGATGGAATTATGTCTGGTGTTTTTGCTGAGTTTGTATTTAAATTTGAGTGATTTTGATTATGTACAACTTCGTAAAAGCACTGACTAAATATATTGGTTACTTGCCTGGGATTTTGTGTTTTTATATCCGAGTCTAGTTGTTTAATTTCCGTGTTTTGTCTAGCGTAAAGTGTTTTGTTTTTATTGAGCACTTATTTAACTACATTCCGTGTTGTTTTAGACTTATTTTCTGATTTTGAAATAATGTTATCAAAATATCTCCTTTTTGCTACTTTTAATACGTGTCTATACTGTTTGTGATATTGCATACAAAACTGAATAAATCTAGACTCTTCACAATCTTTAGACATATAATGCAGCTTTGTATTTTTATGGATGATATTTTAATGCCATTTGTAACCCATTTTTCTATTGTGTGCCAGATTTTAATTGGTCCTAGTTTTAATGGAAAGGCTTACTCGAATTTTAACAAAAATATAAATTAGAAAAATCAGTCTTAGTCATTTACGTTTTTCTTTTCATACATAGGAAACCAATCTGTATCCTGCAACAGTATATTGAAAGCTTTATGCTTCTATCATTAAAATACCTTTTTCTTTCGGTAACTTGCTTTAAGTTAAGAACTTCATCTAGAAAATTATTAACAGCCATAATTTGTCTCAACACAACGTTTGCTTGAATATAAGCTAGTGTTAATAACTTCGTCGCAAAAAAAAATATTAAGTGTAAAGTAAAAATGTTATGTGATTTTCTTTGCAAAAATGTTTTTTCCAACATAAAGCTTGTCTTAAAAGAGCTACAACTAACCCCGCAAAAAATTACATTAAACTATTTTAATAGTAACATTGCTTTAAACTTTAAACAAAAATTTTCTTTGGGGTGAAACTACATTGCAGTGGCTCATGTAAATAAAAACGTGTGTTGTGACTAAGAAAATTGTTTAGACTGGTGGCTCTTACCTTCAAGGATGTTGTCCATTTGCGGATGCTCTGCCAAACATTTTTAAATATGTTATTGTATTAATAATATCAAGTACGTACGTGTGTGTTGTCAAAACTAGTAGGAATTCTTCTGTAACGACGTAAGGCTGTTATCCAATACATATTATTGAAATCACTATAAATTACATAGAATTATCTTAATAGAAGGTGTCACTTGTTTCTTTGAAAAGTCAGCGTAATCCAACGAATAAACAATTTTGCACTAATCAAATAATTGGAGTTTAATATTCTGCTGTAACTGAAATCGAATTAATGTCAACTATTGAGTTTATGTTGACTATAATTTAAAGCAAAATGTATAAATAATTATATTTTGTTTTCGTTTTTGTAAATTGTTGAATGGGGTTATTTCGTTTTTAATGCTGACTTGTGAACAATTAAAAGCCAAATATTTATGTTAAATATTATATATATATTTCTGTGATGCACCGCTACTGAATCCACTTGTGACTCATCTTTAAACAGTTACATATCCATCCTCCAATCATACAAGGCACCGACCGCTACAATTTTATGCAAAAAAAACCACACTACCTCTTATAACAATTAATAAAATCTACTTCTAACAACACTTAATAAAAAATCTACCTCTAATAATACTTAATAAATATATTTCTAGTAACACTTAATAAAATATACTTCTAATAACACTTAATAAAATATACTTCTTGTAACACTTTATAAAACCTACTTCTAATAACATTTAATAAAATATACATCTAATAACACTTAATAAAATCTACTTCTAAAACACTTAATAAAATCTACCTCTAATAACCATTAATATAATCTATCTTCTAATAACACTTAATAAAATTTACCTCTAATAACACTTAAATAAAACTACTTCTAATAACACTAAATAAAATCTAAGTATAATATAACTTAATAAAATATAATTCTAATAACACTTGATAAAATATACTTCTAATAACACTTAATAAAATATATTTCTAATAACACTTAGTAAAATCTACCTCTAATACTTAATAAAATCTACTTCTATTAACAATTAATAAAATCAACTTCTAATAACTCTAAATAAAATCTAACTATAATATCACTTAATAAAATATAATTCTACTAACGCTTTATAAAATATACTTCTAATAACACTTAATAAAATAAACTTCTAATAACACTTAAAAATCTACCTCAAAAATCACTTTATAAAATCTACTTGTAATAACAATTAATAAAATCTACTTCTAATAACACTTAATAAAATCTTCCTCTAATAACACTTAATAAAATATACTTCTAATAACACTTA
This sequence comes from Medauroidea extradentata, assembly GCA_003012365.1. NCBI lineage: Eukaryota > Metazoa > Arthropoda > Insecta > Phasmatodea > Phasmatidae > Medauroidea > Medauroidea extradentata. Next base: position 41,437 of record PNEQ01073197.1, on the reverse strand, counting down.
ATATAATCTAACTCTAATAACACTTAATAATATCTACTTCTGGTAACAGTAAATAAAATCTACTTCTAATAACACTTAACAAAATCTACCTCTAATAACACTTAAATAAAACTACTCCTAATAACACTAAATAAAATCTAACTATAATATCACTTAATAAAATCTACTTATAATAACACTTGATAAAATATATTTCTAATAACACTTAATAAAATATACTTCTAATAACACTAAAAAATCTACCTCTAATATCACTTTATAAAATTAACTTCAAATAACACTTAATAAAATCTACCTCTAATAACACTTAATAGTATCTACTTCTAATAAAAATAAATAAAATCTACTTCTAATATCACTTAATAAAATCTACCTCTAATAACACTTAAATAAAACTACTTCTAATAACACTAAATAAAATCTAACTATAATATGACTTCATAAAATATAATTCTAATAACACTTGATAAAATATACTTCTAATAACACTTAATAAAATATACTTATAATAGCACTTAAAAATCTACATCTAATATCACTTAAAATCTACTTCTAATAACAATTAATAAAATCTACTTCTAATAACACTTAATAAAATCTACCGCTAATAACTCTTAATAAAGTCTACCTCAAATAACTCTGAATAATATCTACCTCTAATAACACTTAATTAAATTTACCTCTAATAACACTTAGTAAAATCTCCTGACACTTGCGTATTTTATTCATGTCTTGTAATTATTTGTTTTAAAAAAGGTGGGCGATTTGATAAATTTTGGCTTTATGTCGTACGTCAGGAACAGAATGACTAGACAAACCAATTTTATTTTTTGATATTGTTTTGAATGTGAGGAGCACGTCCACTAGTTTGTGAGAACTAATCAATATTTTATTTATATTAGTTCTTTATTTGGACGTTATACGTGTTCTTGGACAACACCGGACCTTCACAGTGGTCGACGGGCTCGGGAGGGGGAAGAAGTCAGCCAGGTTCACCCCAGTGTTCACTTGGAGTAATTTATAGAAACCCTGGAAAACCGAAATCAGGGTGGCCGGAGACAGGGATCGAACCCGGGTACTCCCAAACGCTAGGCTGTTCCATTCCGAGAACTTCAAAACAGATAGCAAGCATATCTCATATTTTGAGAGTTCGTTATCCGAATTTTAAGTTAAGTTATTTTTATAGTTGTAAGTTCGCAATGTTATATGATAGCATGGCCTGCCTAGATAAAGATATTTGATCATATTGCAGGATATACAGGATTTATTGTAACTTCTTGGGTTGCACCCACATTGAGGAAAGTAGACTTGTAAGTTATATTGCTGACTTTTGTCAACGTTGGGCTGCAGTTCTATTTTTGTATGGTAGTTGCAACAAAGTGCTGAAGTTCAAACCAATGACAATATAAGCTTCGTTATATCAACATACCTATACTAGTGTAGCTCTGCACAGTAGACGTGGCATTCAACAGGATGAGACAATAGCCTCGGTAACAATGGGAGTTTCATTTAAGAGGTGTTACTGCGTCAGTGGAAATTCAGTGAAGAAGATATGTCATTTCAAAGTCAAGTATTTTATAAAAATAACTCTCTACTTGAGATGGAATAACAATGCCCGTCAACACTAGTATCTTGAATGGAAGTCTAAACTTAGCTTGATATAGGTGATTCGGGATAAAGTGAACACTAAAAAAAGCCCTGATATTTTTCTATTTTCCGCCTGTTTATATCTTTCCGCTGCATGTAAACATAAACATTGCCACGTGCTTTTATTTACATAGGTTCGTACAATGTTTACATTTACATTACACTGTTCCGATAAATTTATCTGCAACATCTACTTATTACGTGAACGGGCGTTGTATATATGCTATACTCAATAGAGATATAAATATCTGCGAGTTAACGTTTTATGACACTGTTTTCTCTTCATCAACTCTAATTGGTTACTACACACACAGTTGTCGTTACTTATCTCGTAAATCCATGCATAATATATTAACTTATAATTCAAAACCGCCACTATAAACACACACGACACACGCAATTCAAGAATTCAAGTTCCGTTCAGCATACTGCCGTGAACGACGACGACGCAATTTACAAAAACAACAAAAAAAAAACGATTTTCTTAATGTGTGGAACAGGAAAAAATAAATGTTACTTCTATTTCCACATGCTCAGGCTGGCGATCGTATAACTTAACAGATTAGCAATGATATTCAAACTGTTTATGAATGTGTTCATCAGAAACTCATATTTATTACACAACAGACAAACATACTCCTGAGTCCTGACCTGACTCAACTCGCTTTCAAGCGAGCGAAGCGAAGCCGAAGCGGCGATAACCTAACTCTGATGCCACCTGTCGGAGGTCTATTCAACTACGTCTATGGTGCGAGCGTTAGCGGCTGTGTGTCAACGGCTGTTTTGAATTCAGCGGGCGGTCGCATCACTTTGTAACGGCGCTAATCAAGTAGAATTATACAGTTAATAGGTATGACAATAAGAGCGTAAATAAATATTTTAAAGCATATCGTATACAGAGAGGTCGATTACATCTTATGTTGTTTCACTAATGCTGTATTCAAATAAGAAAATACACGGAACTACATACAATGATTCGTTACCAACCATACAAACAATAATGTAACTGTTGTTAATGTTGACTAATATACAGCAACGGCTAGTGATTTTTTTCAAAGGTTAAATCTTTAGTGCTCACTTTATTCCGAATGACCTATACTTATTCCTTGGAACTATGCAGCACAATCAAAAGATAAGACTACTATTATCAAACACTTAATGATATGATACGCAGTGACGTCAATTCTCGTCACAAGTGGAAGTAGTAATCTTTGAAAAGAAAATACACTAACCATGCAAATTTGATTTTGTTTGAAAAATTACCACTAAAAATATACGACTCGCAGAATACTTTAGTAGTGTAATGTGGCAGTTGGACACGTTCTGCAGCCTTGTTTTGTCGAGTTTAAACGTGTACACGTTCAGTGGCAGTTGGTGCTATTGATAGAGCCACTCGAAGAGTCTTACACCAACCTGTTGCAATGTCTTATGTGCACGTCTGTAGCTTTGCTTCTTGGTGATGATTGGATGTTTTTAACTTTCGTAGACTTGAAGTCCAATCAGCATATCACATACATGTGGTGTCGGAATAGCCGTGTTCTGATTGACACAGTCAAACTACAGGACACAACTTTCGCAGTAGCCTACTAGGCAAGAAAAATATAAAATAAAACAACCCTCACACCTTTCTTATCAAAATAAAACCGTTAAAACGATCGTCACTATCTTTACATGGCTGTACTTTCATCCTTCATTCGTAAAAAGTTAGAGCTTGCCAAGCTATCGACGGATGAAAATATTGCAATTTTCCGATTGGCTGAAGGTCAGTGGCTGACGGACGAGACGGACGATTGCAACTCCACCTTTGGACTTAAATATTTTCATTACAGTAAAAAAAACTATCAGAATGCATGTCTATAAAACAAACCATACATCGCACAAATATTAAATTGTTAAAACAAGTAAATTTTCACAGAACCTGACACTCGAGTAGGTGAAGAGAGGAGATGCCGTCCATCGATCAGTCGAGAAAATTCCGGGCGTAACGAGGGGAAGAGAGAGAATTGCGAAACGAAACTGGAACGTAACAACGTTACACGGATTCGTAACGAGAGCTAATGACCTCCCCGACGTCTCTGCAGGAGCGGAGGGTGAAAACGCTGATTGTGACTCGGGAAAAATAAAAATTGTCACTCCCCTTGAAGCTGAATCGTTAGTGTAGTAAAAATTAATTTATACAGCACATCTCTCCCAAAATAGACCTTCCTATGCGTAGTTAAAGTTCAGTTGTGAAATATCGTCAAATAAAAGGCCTAGATGCAAATTAAATTCTTGCTCAAATGTGCGTTGCGAAACTGATGAGTAGAACCATTGATTACTGCTAAAAAAAAAAAAATAATAAATTAATTAATTAAAAAAACAACAAAACATTTTAACCAGTTTTTTGACCTTATTTGTACATCTGCAGGGTCCGCGGTGGCCGAGTGGTCAGATCACTCACCTCCCGCCCAGGCGATCCGGGTTCGATTCCCGGCGGGGACTATGCCGCTGGTCGGCGGGTTTTCTCGGGGATCTCCCATATCCCCCGCCTCTTCATTCCGGTGCTGCTTCATACTCACCTCATGTCACCCCTCAACAGCGCTAAAGACCTCGATCACAGACTAAACAGTAATACAGACGCGAAATGGCGTGGCGGCTCATTTGATACGGGCGAACTACGCCGCTTATTGTCTGCTGGAGGTTGTTGATACCAGCCCCGTGTATGTTTGGATCCTACATGTTACTACAGGTTTCCTATTGGCCTGGCTGCCGGGTAGCAGGGCAGCTGCTCTACGCTGATTGGCAGGAGGTATTTCCGCCATGTTGCTGGCCAGGGAAACCATTTTGCTGGCGTGTGTGACTGAGTTCGCCATTCTACCGACTGTTTCACTTCTGTATACCTAAATATTCTGTGCCCTGGTGTTAAGCGCTTACCAAAAGTCTCACTCACTCGCACATCTGCAGTTCTGTTTGTGGTTAGTGATTGGGTGTTTTTTTATCACACTTAAGCTTGATTTCACCAACCTCTGTTAAGCATTCAACATTTGTTAAAGAGGATTAACCGATGATTTAACTTGTAAAATCCTCGGTTAATCTTCTTTAACAAATACTAAATGCTTAACAACAGTTACTGAATCCGGGACATAATCTTCGGGGTCTAACAACTAATGACAGACGTGTGGTCTCGCAGTTACCTTATTCTGATTGGCGCAGCCAAGTGAGTGACACCTCATCACAGATACACAGTGCCGATAACCATGAATCACAGCTGCATATGTGCACGCAAGCAATTAAACAAATTCGAGAAAAATTATTTTCTTAATAAGTTAGTTCATCTAATTGAATATGATATTTCAAGGAGGGCGCAGTAAAAGACAGCAATATTTTCCGTTTTTCAGGATAGAGCTCCTTCCAAAGTAGGGTAGAATAGGCATTTCCGACTTACTTTGTCTTTCCAATAACAATTTCACCAATGTGAACTTACTAAATTTTTCGAAATAAAGTTCCTTTTATGCCTCTCCTGTTTTCTGCCGACGGGCCGTTCTTGAAATATCATTTTCATCTTTAACTTCAGAACGGTTGAGTCGTTTTGATGCAGTAGACATTGAAGGTGCCATTAAAAAAATTATCATATAATTTTTAAGCCAAATGTACGCATGTAAAAACGTAAAATGTAACTATTTTAGTAATTATCTACTCATCTTGCGCTATACGAAAATAACTGGATAAATTAAAATATATTTCCTTATTATTTTTTAATATTTACTTTTTAGGAAACACCGTTTGTGATTTTTCTTTAATATTGTTCAGTACGCATACGTCACTCAATGCGTTATTTCGTTACTGAAAACTGTGATTCAAGAAAGTTTAAAACATGTGCGGAAACCCCCTAATTTGAAGAAATTCAAGACATTCAAAAAAATAGAATAAATTGGCCGAGGTTGTGACGTCATTGTGCCAACACGTGGCATTTAATAAATTAAATTAAAGAAATTTGAAGGAAAATTTAACCAGAAAGTGATCGTTTGAAACGGCCTTCGGAGCCTACTTCCGTAAACAACTCTTGCGACCCCCTCCCCTATTCCTCTTCTTGTATCTCCCTCCAGGGACGTCACCCCACCCCCGTCCTTCCTCTCCTACCACCCCTTCCTTTTCCGGTACAACCATCATCAAAACATCAAAGGAACTCAAAGCGCTGTCGTTATGGTAGTATTATCACTATTAAATTACTGTCAAAAACATCTCAGAAATTGTTTCCAATATATTTTTTTTGTGTAGTAATATTCTCTTCTCAATGCAAAAAAAAAATTGTTTTCGTCCGAATACGATATCATGAGCATCGACAAATATAATTCAACAAGTAAATCCCTGTCTTTGCTTTCACCACGTCTTTTAGGTAGGCGACATCCTTGAGAGGGCGTGGTAGATTAATAAACGCTGAAAAACATCAATTGATACCTACGTTTTTTTCGAAGCCAAAATGGAGAAAATACTCAATGACAATCCTATATTATGGTATTTGCTAACTTTAGGAGTAAATATTTATCCAGAATTACTAATCCGTTACGCGTGATCTCTTGCGCCGCAGTTAAATGCATGAGGTTCCGGCGTCAGAGATTGTACCAATAAATAACAAACACTTCAAACGATGTTGTAATGGTTGTTTCTGAACGTCAACATTACTTCAGAGCCACTCAAAATGGCTAAAAACGGATTTTTCAAACAATTATATCGAAACAATACTCACGAGATTTCCTACGATAGGAAGATGTATTGGGCTTTGCCTAAAACTTTCCACCAATAAAAAGATGGGGTCACCACTGAAAGTGTCAGTCAGGCGAGTGATCTACTATACTACTGCACGTCGTTTCAGTGTCTTGCGGTAGAGGCGATACCGCACCAGATTAGCCTGTCAACATCGCCCTTGGCGCCGTGCCTCGTTCATACAAACACACGTATTTGTGCAATTTTTTTTGCGAATAAGCCTGCAGTATTGTAATCGTAAAGGGGAGCAGATATCCTACGTCAGATATCTTATACCGTGGCATAAGTATTTTGAAAATTGTGTATCACAGCTCCCTCATGGAATTTAAGAATAATATTCGAAGAAAAAAAATCAGTTTATAGACCATACGGGATCAAGTGAGCACTCACAAATGCCCTGCAAAATTTACGTTTTCAGCCAGTTCAACATTACCACTGCATCTAAAAGGAAAAAATGGGGGGTCCCTCGAGTTTACGTTCTCCTGAGCCTCACATTCTCATAAAGTGGCCCTGGATCAAATGCAGTTAAATATACATTTTGTTTGAATAACGTAACAAAGCCAATAGTTGACGCTATTATAGATTTTTCAGGTAACCAAAATGTTGTTGGATCAAATGCATTCTTGTTTGGCCATACACGAACGTACCAAACCTGTGTGTAGGCCGGCTAGTTGGTCGGACTGACAGAACTGACTGCTTGTCCTTGGATACGTATCTGCGACCGACCGAAAGTCGGAAGGAAAACCGAAGATGGCCGCTCTCATCCATAAAGAAGGCCTCATTTCCAGTAAAGCGCTCGGACCTGTCAGATTCATGACATCTCTGCGAACTCCCGACCAAAACCAACGGTAGCAAGAGTTCACTACAGCGAGACGACCGGTCACAGAATAGTTAGGCATACGAAAGCAAAATGTGTAGAACCACAGATCTTTTGATGGCAAGAATTTTACACCAATCTGCTTCATTGTCTTGCGTGCACATCTGTAGTCCTGCGTAGTTGTAAGTATTCGGACTTCTATTATTTCTCGGCGTCTTGAGGTTCTATTATCAAATCACGTACGTGTGGTGCGGCAGCGCGGTTCCAGCTGCGAAAATTCTGGGACCGGCCCCACCACAGGGATCGCACCCGGGTCGCCATGGCAGAAGGCAAGTCATCTGACCACTTGACCCCCGCGGTCCTATTTAGCAATGTTAGAGTGAGGTTAATTTTACTACAGGTTTGAAAGATCAATATTATAAGTTTGGCACAGCAAAAATTTCTGCCGCTTGAGCGCTGGTATCGGTAATGCACCAAATTGACCAATCACAGAGCTTTCCTGAATTTTAAGTTACATTAAGTTAATAATTTAAAACGCGGAATCGGTTTCTTTTCACTTTAAAATTAAATTAAATGACTTCTATCATTTCCAAGTTTATTAAAATTTAGTTTTACTACTGTTCGTATTTATCTGGTACATTAGCAATTGAAGCAAAACTAGAGGTAGAAATTGTCTCTGTGCCAAGCTCACCCATAAGAAAACATATTTTCTTTCTAGCTTGTAGTGGAATAAATCTTAGTTGGAGTATTTGGACACAGCGTTTTAAATAAGCATGGTGTCTTAGGTATGACATTACGTTCTTGTCAAAAACAAGTCTACTTCTCGTACGTTGGCACATTGAGCACATGTCGAATAGATTCGTAAAAAAAAAGTATTCCTCGCGCATTACAACGCTTTTAAAACACGCGGTAAGCGGCGCCCTTAAGACGTCCTAGAGGGAAAAAATCACAATTTTATATTTGTATGAAATATCGCTAGTTTCACAGACGTTACTTGGGGTACATTATCCTGCTAAAAAAATTACCTCAACGAGTTTTCCCATAAAGACATTTCAAAGTTAAAATTTGTGTGATATTCGTTCATACATTCCCTGAAAACCAATAAACATAATGAAATGAAGAAAGTACATACCAATGGCTAGTGTTTTAAGTATTTGCAAATCTAATTCAAAATATTTTTGTATTTAAAAGAAAATTTCTAAAACTGGCAAAAAATTTCCAAATTTCAGAATTTTTTAAATACAAAACATTGAAGGGGTTTTTATGTACGTAAAACCCTAGCCAGTGACGAGTACGTTTACTGTGAATTATTTCGTTTCGTTACGTTGATTGGTTTTCGGGGAATGTATGAACTCATAACTCAGATTATTCCACAAAAGGAATTCCATCAATAAGTACGAAACAACAGACGAAATATAATTACAACAAACAGACAAAACTAACGACAAAAATAAGTAAATAATTAGTTTATTTCCAATGACTATTGCACAGAACAAAACAGTAAAGATATGCAATCAAATATTATCTTAAAATAACAGGTAATCCATTTTTAATTTTTTACTCGGCTTTATTTTTAAAAACCGTAAACGGAGGTGACTAGGGACACTTGGATTGACTTTGGGACATTACAAAAAATTACTTTTTGCATATATGATAGCCCTGTATAAAGAAATTTACTTGCGATAAATTCCAAATAATAAAGAGACATATTACATTTAATTAATGTTTACAAAAATTTGACAATTATGGAAAACAAAAATAGTATCAAAATATCCTAAAGTCACCATCAAAAGTCACCTCCGCTCACAGTAATTTGATCCAGGTCTCAAACGTTGGTGAGGAGTGGCATGGGTGAGTATTTATCACGGCCGGAATGAATGGGCGGGGGAAACGGGAGATCCTCGAGAAAACCCGTCGACTAACGGCATCGTTCGGCACGATTCCCACATGCGAAAATCCGGGGACCGATCCCGTCGGGAATCGGACCCAGAGATCACCTTGGTGGGAGGCGAATGGTCTGACCATTCTGCCACAGCGTCTCCTGCTCACGGTAACCAACATAGCATTTATGACATGGAGGGCTTTAATTAAAAACACTTTTTTTTTTTTTTTTAAGAAAACTTCTCCCTTAAGGGAAAAAATCATAATGTTATGTTTGTATGAAACAGTGATAGTTTTATAGACGTTACTTGGAAGTCCATTTTCCTCTTTTTAAAAAAAAATATCTCTGCCAGTTTTCCCACAGTGACATTTCAAAGTCAAAATGTGCATGTTTTTAGTTTATACACCACCCGAAAACCAATCAACATAACGAAACGAAACAATTCGCAGTCAAAGTACATGTCACTGGCTAGGGTTTTAAATATTGTATTAAACAAGGTTTAACACTTTTAAATTTTTTATAAAAATTTTTTTTTCGCTATATTTTAGAATTTTTTTAATACAAACATGTATATGAATTAGGTTTTTATATACTTAAAACCCTATAACGTGACATGTTATTCCACTGTGAATTATTTGGTTTCGTTTCGTTGATTGGTTTTTAGACGGCGAATGAATTAAAAACATGCAGATTGTGACTTTGAAATGCCACTGTGTGAAAACTGGCCGAACTATTTTTTTTTGTAAGAGGATGCTGTTTTGTACAATTATAAAATTATGATTTTTACCCTCTGAAACGACTTTAAGTGGGTGGTCTTATTACATCCCCTCACCTCTTTTCCTCAACCAACGTCCCACTATTGAGATAAATTTGTTTAACAAATTGTTCTATGCTACTAACTGAGAGTTCTCGCTGGAGCCCTACGACAGACTGCGAATCACGTCCAGTGAATGCAGCCGACAGCAATTCCTCATTCCCTAACTCTCCCTCTACACTTCCACTTCTCAAACCCCCTTTTTTCTATCATGCCCAATCCCTCCCGTCCCTCTTAATCTTCAATATTTTTTTTTTCAAACTTTTTTTTGTACTCTCGGAGCCCTCTTCGTGATTATGCGAGCTCTTGAGGAGAGATACTTCCGTTACACGGATATTTTTTTCCTCGGTGAGGGGAGGGTTGGGAAAGAGGGTGTAATTTGCTATTAAAGACATCGTGGGTGAAGGGGAGGGGAGGGTTGGACTCCTGCCTCGACAACCCAACCACTCTGACGTCATCCGTGCGTTGCCTGGGTGACGGTGTGGTGTAAGAGTGGCGAAAGGGGGGGAGACCGGTGGTAAACCCCCTCCCTTCAAAACTTCACATCCATTCACCCCATCCCGTATTCATCCACAACTCTCCCCACGTTCGCTGATAGCATTCTACATTTTTACTATGTGCGGTCTATTTGGGAATAAACTTACCGCCACCCACGCCTTTACGGATGTCAGATGCCGGCGACATCGAAGTGCTCTGGCTCTCATCCTAACCACGTAGAAATGAACTGCATCTTGAAGCCACGGGTCACTATTTATGCTATTTTAATAAGTTTTATTTTTTTAAGGCCTTGTTGCGGAGTTTTGCAGTGATTTCGAAAATATATTTTTTTATTTCTACCTAATACTCATATCAAAATTTCGCTGCACAGTTTTGACACTTATATGTTATAATTTGTAGCTGAATGTTTTTACAGAACTACGCTGAACGGTTTTTTAGATTTCATTACCCAAAATACCACGTTTTTCGTCGTGAAAATAAGCAAAAATGAAGGAAATTGTTTTTTTTGCTGGCGAATGGTACATTATTATAAAAAACACGTCCACAGTATTGTGCATCGTGTGATTGCACATTGACTCGAATTTTTTCAATACGTTTGGTTAAAAAATATTTGAGTTATTGGCACCAGTCTGAAAAAAAAAACTCGGGAACAAGCCCTTAATTCTGAAAGGGAGCACATATCGCAAAATCGCTACATACAAACGTTGGAAATTGGTTGTACTACGTAGCCTACATTTTTAAAAACAAAGGTGATAAAATTTTGGTTAGTTATTGAATTTAAGAAACCTTTATTACGTCGATAATTAGCCAAAATTATAGGAATCTATGTCTCACAAAAAAAAAAGGCTATACATAGAACAAACAATTTCCAACATTTCTATATATCCGTTTAAAAATTACGCTCGCAAAAACAGCATAAATAGAAACCAGTGATCTTAAAGCCATGGTCCACCATTTCTATTGCTTTAAGAGTGCGTGGTAGATAAATAAACGCTGAAAACAGCAATTGATTTCTGCACCTTTTTCGAAACCAATATGGATAAAATACTCCATGACAATCCTAGGTAATAGTATTTGCTAACTTTAAGAGTAAATATTTATCCATAATTACTAATTCGTTACGCGTGATCTCTTGCGCCGCAGTTAAATGCACGAGATTCCGGCGTCAGAGATTGTGCCTCAGAAGTTCGTAACACTGGAAGTAATTTTGTTTAAAAAGTTGGCTAAAACTATTGTCCAGGATTGATATTGTTAAATTTTCGCAAAATCGCTTCAAGAAACCTACAGTTATAGATTAATGCTTTTAGCGTTGAATTATGTTTCACGACCTCTTAACAATAATTATTGTTTTTATTCCTAAACCAGAGGAAATATAAAACAACTGTAGCACAGTTTTATTAAAAATTGGTTTTACAATGCAGTCTAATATTTATAGACAAATAATCTATGTATTTAATGAGAATGTCCTTATTTGCATAATTAGCTGAAATCATTGTATATTTAACTAGCAGTCCCCCGCGGCTTTGCTCGCGAGTATTATTCGTAACTGATAATATTTACTTTAATTGAAAAACCTTTTTGTACACAAGATTGGTACTTCAGTCATCTAGTGTTAGAATGTCCAAACGGCTAGTTGAACTAATTCTGCAGCAGGATAAGTAGCTATAACTGTCCACGCGAAAAGCAGTCTTTAATTTGTCCCTGCCACTAACAGCGACTTCGCCTGGGCCTCATTTATAGCCCTGCCAATTTGAGGTTGTGGGGTAACTACAGACACCTAAGGTAAGAGGTTGATCGAATGAAAAACATCTGTTTACCCTGTGCACAACCATTGGTGCCGGTGCCCTCAATTATATATTTTCAAAATATTCACTTTATCTTTATTGCTATTACAAAGTTTCAGTGGGTGAAAGTTTCGCGGAAACGTATTTGGTGCCCCAAACTTGAGATTAGTGAGATGATATATCGTCGGTTTACTGCCAAAAGTGACAAAGTCAAAATGAGATAAAATTATAAAAATGCTAGGAATATGTATATGTTGTTCACGGACAATTGCTCAAGTTTAAAGTCTATTCGTCGTTTCGTACTGTTGTGTCACAGTATGGTAACATAGGCTACCACATTTTTGTTAATATATACAATTTAATACTGTTTTTTAAACGAAATAGCATTTATGACTTAATCACTTTTGGAAGTATACCGACGATATGTCAGCTGATATTGTAGAGGAACCTAAGTGGAAAGCGAACTGCAATTTTACCCTTTTTAAAGACTACATGTAAATTACACTAATTCGATTGCCTTGTAGTTTTTATGTGTCAGAATTGAACATTCGCACACAGCTTTTATCGGAATTCGAGCCCAGAACCTCCCGGAATTTAGACCTGAGTAACAAACAACTACGTCACGTAACGTCGAAATAATTCATGAAAATAAAATTTTATTAAAAAAAAAAAAAAATCTGTGTCCTGGGCTCATAGAGGTTGTACAACACCACGTCTCTATAGGTTACTGTAGAGTGAAACTCCTGTATAGGTTGTTTCTCGCTGCTCGTTCCTGCTTTTCGGATCGTCTGCCTTGAATATTGACCAGCTTAATTTTATTCTCAATAATCACGTTTCTTATAAAGACAAAAAATTGCATACATATATTTTTTTTAATATATACGTAAGCATCACTCTGATGCGAAGAACACCTCAATATCGCTACTGGTTAGATAGATATCGTTGGGTTGATGGAAAACAAATTGTGTGCTTTTTCACACTTTTGGGTGTCGAATTTCGAAATATTTTAAATTTACATCTTAGATATTTGTATAAGTATCCAACTGAAGTGTAAATCACATAGCTAGCCCGTTCAGTCGAATCAAAATCGATCATTCACTAAAAAAAACACATATCACCCCTGCACAATATTGAGAAATCGAATTTCGAAAAATCTGAAAACAGTTTAGCGATTATTCCTGTAATCATCAACTTAAGGCAAAAATTAATTGTATATCTCGACGGGTTCGATAGATATCGAGGATTTATCTAAAACACAGTCAAGGTCTTTTCACCACCTAAGAGAGTAAATTTCGAAAACCCTTTAATCGCGTTTTAGAATACTTTATTGGTATCTCGTGGACGTAAAAAACATATCATTAACCCGCTGGGTTCAAGATATATCGACGATTAATTGAAAACGCTTTTCACCACTTTTCACCCCTTTTCAAGTCCTTAGGTGGCGAATTTCGAAAATTCCTGAAATCACTTTTTCGATATTTGAGTAAGCATCAATCCTAAACAAAAACCACGTCGCTATATAAAAAGCTATGGGATCGATATATATCGAATGTAAGTCGAAAACACATATTACCTACGCCTTTTTTAACCAGTTTAGGGCCGAATTCGGAAAATATATTTTAAATGTAACTTGGGATATTTACAAAAGCACCAATTTAAAGCAAAGAGCACTTCTATATCTCGATTGATTCGATAGATATGGAAGGATAATCGAAAACACATTTCACGTATTTTCGAGAATTTCGAAACGTCTTTGAGTCATGTCATAGACATTTGTAAATGTAACCAATTAAAGTTAAAATCACGACGATAGCCAATTGTGTTTCAAAGATAGAGACGATTCATAAAAAAACACATTTTGCCCCTATTTATTGCCTGGGGGTCGAATTTCAAAAATAACCTAAAACTACTTTTTGGGTATTTGCGTAAGCAATATTTTGAAGTGAATATAAACTCTCTATCGCGAAGGGTACGATAGATATCGATAGTTTATTGGATACACATTTAAGGTATTATCACTCCCTTAAATGTTGAACTTCGAAAAATCCTTAAATTGGCTAATATGCATTTTTACGAGTGTCCTATTAAAGTAAAAATCACGATGATATGCCGTCGGGTTCGAGCTTTATCGACGTTTCTTCGGAAACACCTTTCACCCCTTTTCAACCCCTTAGAGGTCGAATTTCAAACAAATTCCTTCTCAGTGCTCGCCTACGACCTTAGGGGAACCCCCACAAAAAATTTCACGATTCTAGGTCCAGTGGTTTGAGCTGCAGTTTGATATGTCAGTCAGTCAGTCAGTCAATCAGTCAGCTTTCATTTATATATATATATATATATATATATATATATATATAGAGAGAGAGAGAGAGAGAGAGAGAGAGAGAGATTATGAAAAAAAATTGGTAACACAATGTAGTATACCCTGTTTGTAACAAAACTGTGTAACAGTTTTTCGGTATCTGCTCTCGGTTAGGATTTTTTAAAATATTCTCGTAAAAGCAGTTGAAATGATGGATCATGGTCTTAAGAGTTATTTGGACAGTATCTTTTTTTATTCGTTTGATGCACAGAAATAGGGGAAGTTGGTAAGTCGACTCCAATACGTGGGTTAAACACCGCTTCGCCTCTAAGCGCAAATTACTAAACTAGCCAGTGTTTTCGTAGGAAGTGATTTCCAATGGGACTTTAAACCTTGACCCTGTTATTTTATTTGTGGAGAGTGTTAACGCAGGTCTCTACTGTTTTGTTTCACGATTACGTCTGGCATGTTTTCAGCTACGGCAATGTCAAAAAGACATTTTAACTCCTTTTGAGGAACTGGTAATCGTGTTTTTAATAAGTGGGCGGTGTATTTAAAACGATAAAAGAATAATTTAAAGAGTCTTCTTTTCGTGGAAAAATGCATTAGAAACACGCTTAACAGATATACATTAAAAAAACACTTTCAGCACCACGCTATAACCAGGCCGAACTAACTCTTAAGATGATTACACTCTAAAAAATAGTTTGTAAATTTACCAGACGTGCGTATAGGACCACTAAGGAAGTAGGTATGGTAGAATAGTTTCCCAGACATCCATAGTAGCACTTCTGAAACTTTTTATAAAACAGTCAAATATATACTAAAGTTACCAGACTTGTATTGTAACAACTGTAAAGGTTTCCATATTTACAAGGCAGAAGTATGGTAACTGTCCCATACTGCGTCTGGGATAATAACATCCTAAACATTTTAGGAAGTTTTTTTTTACAGTGTATGTACGCGACGCATGAACGATGTTATAGCGTGTCGCGATTATTTTCTTCCACGCGAAACGGCCGAACGTATTCCCAATGCGATTATCTAATAAAATAACTAACCCTTTAAACTAGGGTTCTATAATTAAAAAAAAAAAAAAAAACAGATCGCTTATGAAAAACATGCTTCTTCTGGTCCTCTGAACTTGGCAAAAAAAAAAAAAAAAAAAAATACTAGGCTGCTGAAAATACGAAAATACCGCCAGGATTTGTGAATCACAAAAAACATGCGTTGGACATTACTTCAAACTTTCCGCTAAGAAAATTGAAGGGTTGCCGCTAATATTTCATAATGCAAAGATATTTGAATGCGCAGTGTATTGATGCTATGTAATGTAACCAAAATAGAAAGTAAAAGAAATACCTGTCGTAGAGCGAGTGAGACATTTTGGTCAGCGCTTAACATCGAGGTCTTTAGCGCGGGTGGGGGAGGGGGTGGGGGTGACATGTTGCGAGTATGGAGCAGCGCCGGAATGAAGGGGCGGAAGAAACGGGAGAGCCCCGAGAAAAACTGCCGACCAGCGGCATTGTCCGGCACGATTCCTACATGCAAAGATCTGGGGACCGACCCCGCCGGATCGCCTTGGTGGAGGCGGGAGGTCTGACCTCTATATTGCACTAAGTTGCACTTTTTTGCACTAAGTTGCACTATTTTTGCACTAAGTTGCACTATTTTTCGCTATCATTATATTGCAGTAAGTTAATAATTGCACTAGCTTGCACTTAGTATCACTAGCTAGCACTGTTCATAACCCAAACCTAACCTAACCCATCCTAACTTAACCTAACCAATCCTAACCTAACACAACCTTACCTAACACAACCTATCCTAACCCAACCTAACCTCACCTAACCTAACAATCTAAACCAGTCTAACAGAACTTAACCTAGACTAACCTAACCTAACCCACCCTAATGTATCCTAATCTAACATAGTTAGCCCGAACGAATTTTACCTTGCATAGAGTAGCACTAAGTTACACTATATTGTACTAATTTGCCCTATGATGCACTCGATTACACTAAGTCGCACTATCTTGCACTATGTTGCACTATCACGCATTATGTTGCACTATCTTGCACTAAGTTGCACTATTTTGTACTAAATATCACTACATTGCATTAAGTTAAGTATTGCACTAGCTTGCACTTAGTATCACTAGCTTGCACTGTTCCTAACCCAACCAAACCTAACTCATCCTAACCTAACCAATCCTAACCTAAAACAACCTTACCTAACACAACCTTACCTATCACAACCTTATCTAACCCAACCTAACCTAACCTCACCTAACCTAACACAATCTTAACCAATCTAACTTAACCCAGCCTAACACCACTTAACCTAGACTAACCTAACTCAACCTAATGTATCCTAACCCAACCTAGTTATCCCGAACTAACTTCACCTTGCACTGAGTTGCACTATGTTGCACTAACTTGCACTTACTTGCACAATCTTGCACTATCTTGCACTATCTTGCACGAAGTATCATTATATTGCATTAAGTACACTAGCTTGCACTAAGTGCCACACGCTTTCACCTACCCTTACCCAACTTAGTTAACCCAAACCAACTTCACTTAACCCCTTGCACTAAGTTCCACCACTTTATATTAAGATGCACTGTATTGCACTACATTGCACTTTTCGCACTAAGTGACTAAATTTGTATTAACTTGCACAAAGTTATATACTCACAGGAATGGAAATTTGGATGTCTTGCACTATACATACATTATTTTCTGCAGTTAGTGAGGACTACAATGACAGTAGTTTAGGAGAAGTATTTTTATCTGGCATCGTTTGTTGTTTGCCTCTCTTTACCTCTCTATCCTATTTCTCACGAAAATCTACCTCTCGAAACTAGTCACGTGCTACATTGTTTCTAGTAATTTCAACTAATAATTAGTAATTTCTAACTCAAAATGTTTAGCTTGTAATTTGTAATTTACAGTGGAATTGCACCCATGTCTATATTACAACTTGTGCAGTCTTACAAACTTTCATGCACTGCAGGGTGCTTCGTAGGCTTGCCAACAATGTCAAGCCTGTCCAGTCTAACCTTTAATAAAAAAAAACCGACAAAAGAATAATTTTTAAAAATGTTATACAAAGAGATTATGTCGCCTCAAAGTTTCAGTACTAAACAATAATAATTCTTAAGAAATCTGTCTGATCAGTTCTAATGCAGATAGCCATTGTAGCATACTGACGAATAAAGTATGCTATGCTTACCCTATATTTAGTGAAACACTGAGTGAATCGGAGCAGTTGTAAAACGCTTGTACTTATATTCGCGAGAACCCGAGTTCGAATCCAGGTCAGGCTATTCTGATATAATTTAGCTCCATTGTTTACCTCGATAACTCCATACAAATGCCTGACGGTACAACACTGAAAGTAGTGGCTGATATCTTCCTTATTTCTGTGAAGCTTGTCGTTTGAGTGTTTCTATCTCATATGCGGAGTATCACATGTCACTCAACATACGCGGCGTGCACACGAATACAATCTCTCCCTCCTTCACTCGTCGCACGGACGCGGCCCGACCCCAGTCTCCCAACCCCAGATATGTAACAATCTTCTATTTCTCTTTCCGCTTAAAGTACTTGGCCAAATAAAATTCTAAAAAGATCTCTATATGCGTTTCACTTGTGGTCAAGTGTGTATAAGGAGACTTTTAAAAAAATTATATTTCGAAAATATTTAAAAAAACATGTAACATTACTTAAATTTATATGGTGCAATTCAATTTTCAGATTTGAAATCCATCAAGAAGTTTTCAAGTTATTGATGGAATAAATTTCACTCCTGAGAGTGCTGCCATCCTGTGAAAGAGAATCTCACTAGATATGCGGGACATTTAAGGTTCGGCATCAGTCGCCATATTGAATTATTTTATTTCTCGCTCTTATGAAATTCTGAGAAGAAAAATAGGAAATTTGTTACTATAATATCAATTCTATTTACCTTGCGCTACAAAAAAAAAAGCATCGCAGTTGAACTTTTGATGTAGCCTTTATTTTAGCCGCAATCAGTCAGGCAAATTTTTTTATATCCTTAATTTGCTCGACTGGTTGTGGCTTAAATATACGTAAAAATTTCAACTGCGATACTTTTATCGTAGCGCAAGGTAAATAAAATTCATATTATAATTGCAAATTTCACATTTTTCTTCTCGGAATTTCTTAAGAGCGAAAAATAAAATAATTCTATATGGCGACTGATGTCGAGTTTTAAACTTAACTGGCGTAGAAAGATTTAGTTTTAGGGGGTTTCCTATGAAGCTCTGAGCGATGACCCTACAACTTTATTTTTTGATAATATTTAATAAAGATCCACGCATGCTTGTTCCTACCCACATGAAAAAAGCATATCTGGGCCAGATCTGCCTAGATCTGAAATTGGCCAGATCGGGCATCGGGCCCAGATCTGGCCAATTTCAGATATAAATTTTTCCCTATGGGTATATTCGTGTCTTATTAATACAGGGGGTAGTTATTTAGTCACAGAAGTCTAGAGAAGTCGTTTGAAGACATTTCGAAGTGTCAAAAAATTTCGTTTTAGTAAGCGTTCTGCATTATTCAAATTTGCCACCCTAGTTTAATTGAGTATTCTTCGTATATACACTTGTATCGGTACCAAGTTAAACAAACGAGACATTGCCACGACACTGTTTATGTGCTAGATTAAATTGTTGTTCTAAGGAGGTTTAAAAGTTTAAAAATCGTATTAATTTTATTTCGTCTAAAATAACTTAGTTTATGGACTTGTGAATGGCTACTTTTATCATCTTATGGAAAAAAAATAACTTTGACAGTATTTCCGTGACGTCATGTCAGAGCCAAAATTTGCATGTTACAGCAAGATATATCCAATAAATAATGTGAACACTGTGATATTATGTAACTGCTAAAATTTAAAAACATCACTAATTTTGATATTTAAAAAAAAATTGCTGGAAATAAAGTAAAAATCTTTTATTTTTAGCAAATACTAAATATTACAAAAATATGTTCTTTGATGTTTTCATAACTTTTATCAAGTTTACCTTAACATCAAATTTCAGGGTAAATAATTTCATTTTTATATATCTGTTGACTTTATGAAGGCGTATTCAGCCGTAGTATGCAAAATTTAAATTTGGCACGTTATTAGGGAATATATGCTAAAAATTATTCATAGGAGGAGGCTAGTTGCATCACTACTAACGACTAACTACTGACGGATATACTTTGACTGTTACATTTGTTGAATTGTTTACTTACTTTAAAAAGTAGCATGTAAGGATAAATTACCTTAAGGTTGAGTCCTGGCTGAAATCCTGGATACTCTGCAACCCGCAGTACATAAAAAAAAAAACACCATGGCAAGTTCATACATTTATATCCTGAGAATTAACCGTTCAATTTTAGTAATGCATGTTTCAAATGGAAGATGAAACCCTAGCATTAAATCGTGAAAAAATATTATTTGCGTACTAAAGCAATATCATATAAAATCTTTAACAAAACCTTTGAAAAGTGTATTTAAATTTGTAGTTCAGTATTTTCTGATTTCCTAATTACAATTTCGCAACAGAATTTAGTTTGCACGGGAAATTAAACGTTTCTGTAGGGTTGTTATAAGTATAATTAGAAATAGGCAATTATAACTTCATAAAATTATTTTTTTTTTTCGAAAGTGACATTTTAGCAAAGAAAATATATTTTTCTCTTGTAATTTAAATTTTTACGTTCAACATAACGAAAAGCAGGACAACCCTAGATACTAAAAATAATTTTAACGTAAAGTTGGTTTCAACGAGCTAAAATTACATAATAGTTTCGTAAAAAAGCTTAAACTACGAAAATAATTGTAAATTTGGTCTAGAATGAGCTGATTTAGCTGGATAATGGTATGTCTTGAAACTACTCGCAGTGACTACCTGCGGTGAGGGGAAATTCAATTGCCACGTGCTTTAATTTACGTAGGTTTGTACAATGTTTACATCTACATTACACTGGGCTGAAAATGTTATTAACAATATCTACTCATTAAATACACGGGTATTGAATAAAATGTATAACTAATAGTAATCTTAGTTATAAATACTTGCGAGTTAACGTCTTTTAATACTGGTTTCTGTGCATCGACTCTTAATTTATATGACCCTCACTGTTGCCGTTACGTATCTCGTAAATATATACACATTAAAATCGAATTTGTAACTCAAAACCGCCACACAAAAAACATGCCATAATGACACACACAATTTAAGAATTCAAACTCCGTTCAG
Source organism: Medauroidea extradentata (assembly GCA_003012365.1). Taxonomy (NCBI): domain Eukaryota; kingdom Metazoa; phylum Arthropoda; class Insecta; order Phasmatodea; family Phasmatidae; genus Medauroidea; species Medauroidea extradentata. The sequence goes on along the minus strand of PNEQ01073197.1, from coordinate 20,670 downwards.
TTATACTGCCATGAACAACGACATACTCAACAAAAACAACATATTTTCTTAGTGTATGAAACAAAAAAAATTGCTGTTTCTAAATCAAGATACTCATGTTGGCGATCGTAACAATTAACTAATGATAAAACAGTCATTTCTAATACTTTAGAATGTGTTTTATCAGAAACCCATATTTATTGACACAACGGACAAACACAACGACGCTCTCCTCTTGTACCGTCTTTAAACGCTTCCATTCCAAGCTAAGTGACGAAAATCTAACACTCTGATGCCACCTATCGGTGAAATTATTAACTACGTCAGTACGCAAAGCGCTAGCAAAATGGCGCTAGACGCCATTCGCTAACGCCTGTTGAATTTGAACGGCCTGGATTAATCACTTTCTACTGGCGCTGTTTAAGTAAAATTATACAGGCAGTAAGTATGGCAATATTATCATAAATAAATATTTTAAAGGAGAGGTCGATTCCATTTGATGTTCTTTCAATAATGTGGTATTTAAATATAAAATACACGGAACTACGTGCGGTAATTCGCTGCCAACTGTATAAGCAGTAATGTAACTGTTGTCAATGTTAAATTATATGCAGCAACAGCCAGTGATTTTTTTCAAAGGTTAAATTTTTAGTGCTCACTTAATTCCGAATGACCTTATACGTAGACGTAAAAGTATAAACACCGATTGTACATGCTAGCATTCACATCCTCGCGTAGCGTGCGTGCGTACGTACGTACGTAGTCGAGTTGATCAATTTCTACTTTGCACGTACGTACGCTAAGTGGTGGTTGTGAATGCAGCACATGTAAACGTAAAATTCACTTAAATATTGATTTATATTGAGAAATCCTGTATCTTGTTGTCATAAATTATTAAATTTGTTACGAAAAATAATAATAAATTACGATAATATATTACCGATATGTTGTAAAGAAATATACATTTCCCGCGCATGTGTAGATTAAATTTTGTTGTAAATCCTATCTCTAATACTTAACGTACGTGCGTGTATTTGTACGTACGTTTAGTCGGTTGTGAATTCGGCTTAAAAAGTGTCATGTTAAGAGTCAGGCGAGGGAGGTGACTTTAACACCCGTATATATTGTCTCTGACCCTATCAGTTGAAAGGAGATATAGCAAAAACCTTAGAGATGGCAGAAGAGGAATCTGGTTTGTATTTGTTACTATTTAGATTTTTGTAAAGATGATTTTGGTGTTGATTTTTTTTTTATTTCACTCACATGCAGTTTGGGCACAAAAAATGTCAGCAAGTGTAAGTGTGTTGCTTTGTGAGTTTAGGATGAAACAAGTCTGTGTCAAAGCAGTGAGAATAAGCATTGCAGTGCTTAAAGTAATGGGACCAAGATGTTAGGGTTCCGTGTAATTTGGTAGGTAATAATGAAGGAACCTTTTTGTGTTTGAATTTGCTTACTCTATTAATTTAATCCTCCCTCAAATAAGGTTGCAGACCCCCACTTGTGAGTGGTGCACACTGATGATGTCTAGTTAAGTGTTGTTGTGCATCGGTGACCTTGGCAATTTGGACTAGCACAGTGACAATATTAGGGAATGGTAATTTGAAGAGTCTTACACATTTAAATTCTTTCCCCTTCTTTGTTACCTTCATCAATTTTAGTTTCCTAACTTTTGTCATAGATTTTTGTTTGAAAAATAACTTAGTAGTTCTCAAGGAGTCCCATGTTCCCCAACATTATTCACAGTTGGACCAGCCCTTACCTGGTGAGGTGCTGCAATCCACACGCAAGCTGGCATTGTCGGACGGATTGTTGTCTTTTAAGCTCCGTTTTAATAAATTTTACTGGAGGGTTGTGAAGTATCTGTCCTCACCAGCACCTTTATAATTTGGTTTGTTTTAGTGTTTTTGGGCCATAGGCTTATACATAAGGAATTAATATTTTTTTTCGGAGACTTAAAACCCCAGATGATGTATCAGTTTGCATTTAAACGCTGCAAGTCTGTCAAGACCACATTTTTGTTGGTTACCATTCAGTTATTAATGTGCAAGTGTAAGGTGGGCACGATTATGGCCTACAGTGTGGAGTCGTTGCCCGGCTTTCTGCATAAAAGGAGCTAGTTTTCACCTTGTTGTACAGTGCGTGTGAAATAGTGCTTCAAGAGTAATATTCAGTTTTATATTTTTTTATATATATTTTACTGTCATTTTCGACCAATGGAAGGTTGCACTTGTGCAACTGCCTGAAACATTCCAGGAAGGACTGTTACTACAAGAGATCTCCACCGAAAGAATTAAACCACATGTTATAGGGGACTTTCAACTATTTGTAAATGCAATTTATGTAATTTTGAAAATTCTTTACATTAACGATTTATGTGTGGCAGCCAGATAACTCTATTAACCTAAGATTTGTTAGAGGAGGTTAAAGTTGTAGTTTGGATGAGGGAAAGTGTGCATTTAATCATGTCAATTTACTTGTATGACTTCAAATAACTTATTTTAGTTCAGGGTACACTTGGAGACAGTTAATTTAAGGGTGAAATCATTTGAATTTAGCATCACTTGTCGGGTGTCATCTTAATCCTTATTCAATTTGCCAACTTTTTTCTCTCTAGAATTTTCTTGGTGATTTTGCGGGTTGAAGTTATGACATTTTGAAACTGACTGCTCTCCAAGTTAATGTATCACCCCGCAAATAGCGGGAATTTAATTAAATACATATCTTAATTTGCAGTGAAATATTTGCTTAACAAAAATAATGATAAATCATTTTTTTTATCAACTTTAGTTTGCACAGGATTTAAAGTGTAATTTTGTTTGTTTTGGCCTCGGTGAATTGAGAGTTCTCGGATGTTTGATAGTGGGGACTAGTTCCCACCCGCCATCTTTGTGGCTGACGAGAACGAGTTCCTCGCCCCAGACTTGACAGTCAGTCTGTTGATAGGACGTGTTTTTGCTGAGGAGAGTAAAGAAAGGGAGCGGCACTATGAGGGCGAAGTGGAAATATCGCGATAGGCATCGCAGTTAATTAACTGTCTTATTTTATTCATCTCCAACAGTTTTGGTAGTTCCGCAAACCGTGGTAACGGCGGTTGCGATGTAGAGATGACGAGTTGTATGTTTTTGTAACTGAACTTTATATTTTTTTGCTTCCCACGCCCGAGAACTCATTCAAAACAACCCGGCATAAAAGTGATGTAATGGCCAGGAACTTCACCTCTTTCATTTGTTTAGGGCTCGAACCCACAAACTTACCCTAGATTTAAGAGGTGTTCTATTGGCAGGTGTTAGTCCGAGAGCAAAGTGTGGGCGTGCGTTGCACATTCTTTAAAATAAATTTACAAACATCAGTACCACCACACTACATTTTCTCTTATGATTAAGGAAGCCACATCTTTTTGTGTTTGTCACTTGTGTTTGCTCAAAGTTCGGAATGCACAATAGCCGAACAGCTATGTTTAGCTTTTATATTCTCATTCGTGCCACGGCCCACATGTTTGACCCACAATAAAAGAACTTCAAGTAGAACTTTTAGCTTTGTTTTTTAAATGAACACTCAAGAGTATACTTATAGTGCTGCAAAAAATTGATAAAATAAATTATCACAACAACTTTCGAAGTACTGTTATCACTTCAGCAATTGTACCTTCCAAATTAGTTTACTATAGTTAGATCATATATGCTTAGTTACAGTTTATATTCTGCTGAAGATATACCATACTTCATCAAATGTTTTAAAAATATGCCACATTTTAAAAGCAAAACTATTGGCGTACAAATGTTAATTTTTTCATTAACTGATACTCATTTTATTTTGAACGTGTAGTTGGTAAGTTTCGTAAGTTTACACGCATATTTTATGTACTTCAAAAATGTCTTTCTCATTTCAAGGAACGATGGAGAAGTGGTGGGGGATGGCCATAGAGGACAACACTGGCGCAGTGTCCGAGCACTCTCTTCGTCACCATAATATATAAACTGGTTTGATTCCGTCACATATTTTCGCATGTAACAATTATCATGGACTATGACACTGGCTGGTGATTCTTCTTGGGGACAAGTCTTTTCCACCACCCTTACATTCCAGTAGTGCTTCATATTATATTAAAAACTGGGAATCAAACACAAAATATCAGTTTACGACTAAGTTTATTCCCTACACAAAGAAACAAGAACGCCACGGCCCCATGAATGAGTCCTAGCATAAAATTTTACTCTAGGCCAGTGGCCTAGTGTGGATGTGTTCCTAGGCGTGCTGTATTAGCACCAACTATGTGCTTCGTGCAAGTGACAGTTGTGTAGCAGACACACTGAAGTGTATTGCTCGAGAATTTGTACCTTGCCCCTTCACACTACTGGCTATGGAGTTTCATCCCTAGATAGGCTGTGTTTGTGTGTGTGAGGCAGAAGCGGTAGGATTGCTGTTGACTGACGTATGTAGGCCTAATGCATTATCGTCTCTCAGCGCAAGTCACTCAGATGTTACGCAGGTTTTATTTAGGTTGAAAAATTCATAAAATAATTTTTAGAATAGGCGTAACTTCAAAAAAAAAATTTTATTAATTTTATACCAATATTTATTAATCCTATGTAATGTATAAAAAAAATAGTTTGTGAAACAAAATTACACCTAAAATTAAATTAATCTACAATTGTGCTAGTCTCAATAAACAATAACTCAACTTAAGTGAATACCATTGATGATACATTTTCTTTTAATTGAAATTTTCTACCATGTCCTTTACAACACCAAGAATTCTTTACAAGTAAGGGAACCAAAAATTTGTTTAAAAACATCATTTTTAACACACATTGTTAAGTCTTAAAATGAATAACTCAGTTTTAAGCAGAGTTCCTGTATTCCAGTATTGATATTATGGTTAAGGTTAAAAGTACCAGTATTTTTGTTGTTATGAATGATTCTACTTACTTTGACCCGCAGTATACCAAAAATTTGAACCATCCAACTTAATGTAGTATTTAAAAAGGAAATCTTAAGTTTCATAATTTTACGTGAAACATACATACACACAAACGTATTCTGCACCATATTTGTAAGACAGTGGTTCTGCAGGACTTAAGTAGTGTTATGTAGTGTAGCATAGCCATTGTGTAGTGTTACTGCAGGATGGATACCTGTGTTAAGATGGTTGGCAGTTTTGCAGTGCCCTGCGCAACACGATCAGATAAACTGGAACACGTCTAGGATGGCCTCGCTACGTGTGTTCCAAACATTGAGATTTTCACAGTTTTCATTAAATGGAAATTAACTTAAATAGTTATTATTTTAGTAATTACCTCCTTTTTATATTAGACATGTAATTAAATTTAAGTGTGTGTACTTTTCAGTCCTTCTCCTGTACAGGGATGCTAATGTGTGTCTAAAATGTAATAATAATTCTTTGTAGTTTGTGTATGTAGGTTGTATCACTAGCTGATAGTGTAGTTGACACAGTTAATTTAACAAGGCCTGGTTTCAAAAACCTCTGTTACTCGTACAAAAAAAAAAGATCAAACTTCCACCTACATAACCTCCGATTATTCATTAAGCACTGAAACCACATTACCCATGAGTTGAAATACTTGTATGTGGTGTTTAAAGCTTCTTCATAAAGCTCCAAAATAAATTGTAACTATATCATAACAGAAGTAAAAATTGACACACCATATAATTTTCCATAATTTATTGAAAACTGCAGTGGCACAAGTAATTTACATTTGTACTGGCAACAGAAATATTTCAAAATGCTGCCATGGCACCCAAAAGCAAACAAAACCTTTTTTTTTTTTATGTTTCTAAGAAAAATTAAAAATTCTGTGTCTTATTGCATAATCGTCGCAACCACACAGCTGAAATGTAACAAAGGTTACAGCATACCTAGTTACAACTGTACTTTAAATAATTCCTCCTTTTATTGCAAACACAATCTCCAATTGAGCTGTTCAACACACTCATTAACTTCATCAGTTACATAATACAGTACTGCATGTGAGTACACTTGCAATCCAATGGTGGGTGGAATGAAACTGTACTCATCACAAGACTACACATGTAAAGTTGTAGCACTTGGAAAAAAATTGATGCATTCTAATAAAAATGTATGAACTGTGCAGTTATTATGTATCAAAATGCACATTAAATGCAGCAGTCAAATTCCAAAATGGCAGACAAAGTATTAAAAAAAAGTAAACTTAATGTGCAACTATTACTGTTTCTGCTTAAAATCAGGCTGCTCAAACTGCTTGCTGTCTTTCTACAACACATATTACATCTTCTAGAGTAACTTTTTAATTGAAGGCTACAATTTCATTACTCAATAAGAAATACAGAATCCAGTAAAAAGAAACATTTCCTTTTCAAATGGTGTCTTTAGTTATAGACGTTCAAGCATGTAAAATATGTAAGTTTAAAAAAAAGGAATCCAAAAAAGTCTAGAAATAACTGACTGGCATAACAATGGCCTCAAAAATCTACATGCCCAATTTTATTTATTAATATAAATTATTTGATTAAAAATGTTACAACAAAATAATTTTCCAGCAATGTACATAATTGAAGAACATACATAAATACAAGGAAAATTCATTTGTCTATAAATAAAGTTCACCCACATAAAATACAAAATACAAGCAGCATCACAAAGTAGGCCTGTATTCAATGTCTGAATATAATTTCTTCATTTCTTACACAAAAATGATGCTCACAAACATGCAACTACAAAACGTTATTCTATTTCACAATATACCATAATTAGAGCAGAGCACGAACACATTGCATTCCTGATACATCATACTGTATTTACCCAAGCCTACAACATTTACAACATGATGTGTGGTTTTGCTAATAACAAACATTCGTAAGTATGTTAAATGTCAATGCAAAAACATACGCAAACCAACTTTACAGCTATAAGATGACTACAAAACGCCCCAGAAAGATAACACACCCAACAAACTCACGTGAAAGCAAACATATTTTAACGAGAATACGACCAGTCATTCATATTCTAGGGGAGGAGAAAAGAAAACAGTGAAAATAAAAACGGTAATAGTCTATAAATTTTCTTTTTACATAAAGGTCTACAACAATAACATAACTGACACATTAAAACAGATAAAACTACGTAAATTGGTGTGTGCAGCAGTTAAGGAACTAAGCTGTTACACCTACAAAACTACTGTAGAAGCGAATGACCTTACCTGCTTAATGATCAAGTAATGACTTTGAATCATTTTATAGTTTGTTTTATAGCTGTACAAGACAATGTAAAATAATGTTTAATTTATAACCATCTTAGAATTGGGTAAATACTGCCACTCATCATTTTAACAGCTCATGGACTTACTATTATGTGAACCCATGAGTTCTAAGCTTGCAAAGATGCAGACCTACGAAATAACTTTACTACACGTACAAAGAAATTGTATGTTCCTAATAGCTACTAACTTATCTGGTAAGAGAAACAAGTCACTGTGTGTTCAAATCATAAAAGTAAAATGTTGTAGCACAGAACAAAATTGCCAGTGAATTCCACTACCGATATCTTTCAGTAAACGGGTGATTCATCATCACTAAATATATTAAATAGCATCTTAATGACTAAAACACTATTACGTACAGTACAACCTGATATTAAAGGTCATTGGCCTATCTCCAATATTTATAAATTGTATGAGAAATTATCAAGATAAAATTTTGCAGCAGCACTTTGATCTAGTAGGCTAACTGTCACTGTGTGAAGTTGTATATTTACGATGTTCTAATACCCCTAGGCGTATTAAATGTTAATATAACACTAGACTAAGGAAAACGTAATAACAAACTATGCCTATTTGTCAAGGAACAAACTGTTAAGTGTCCTATGGTTAGAGCAGTCCAAACCTACAAAGCCCCTCAAGAAATGTCTAAACATGTGCATCACAGTATCAGGCAGTCAACCCACCCACTTGGGCCTTATTTCCTTTATTGTTATTTTTATTTTGTTTATTTCCTTTTGTGTAATTTATTGAATTTGCAATTATCTACATACAGTGGATTCTCTATCCACCGTTTCTCATGGGACTGGCAAAAAATTTCAATACATGAGGGATTTCAATGGATGTGGTCTTAAAATGCTGTAAAAAAAATTAATCGGCCCCAGAATGTGTTCCATGGATGCAGGTATTTCAATCCATTAGGTTTCAATACATAGAGAATCCACTGTATTTGGTTTATTACCTTTAAGTATTGTTCACAGAAGTTTGGAAGGGTAATGTTTGGTCTTTACCTGTGTCAGTTTTAATTTATTCTATTTTATATTTAATTTAATTCATTTTGGTTGTTGTTACCTTGTGTTTCTGAATTTTAATTTAAGATCATAATTTACAGCAGTTTAAATAATTTGAACATTAATTGTATTTGACTTCAGGCTGGGTGTATTCTTGGCAAGCTGAGTGTATCGGCACAGGTGTGCTTACCCAGTTCCTGGAATAGTTAAATTTAGATTTCAACCGTATTTAATACTATTTCTTTTCCATTAGAGTGCACGTGCGCGGCTGCAAGTTGAGTGTGCAAGAGAGACGGAGATATGTTTTGCACAGGCCGACGTGGGCCAATTAAAAGACAAGCCACTTAAAATTATTAAAGTTTATATTGTAATTTAAAGTGTAATGTTTTTCAAAGCAATATTTTCATCTGAGAGGTTTTTTTTGTCAAGTACGGATTCTATATTTATTCATTATAAATTATGAAGTTTTAGTTTTCAGTACTGTATATTTTTGCCTGGTGAGTTGGGTGGCCGCCAGGGGCAACAGCTAGCTTGGCGAGGTCTGCCATTATGTTACTCTTGTTGTGGCATATGAGGTAGTCGGACGTATTGTTTGGGGCAACTAAGAGGCAGGCAACAAGAAGGGAGTGATCATGCCTGTAGAGAGGCGCAAGCTCGGATGGACTAGAATCTGGAGGTCTAACAGATTTGAGTGAGTCTGTACTATTGTAATCTTATATTGGGCCACCGTTAAAGTACTGTGGGCCTGACGGTACTTTTGTTGTATTTTTCGGGCAGGATGTGGAGTTTTAATTATTTAGCTATTTAGACTGGTTCTCTCCCGGGAGTGCTCTAACCGATGCTTAAATTCAGTTTGTTAAGTGTCTTACTTTCTTTTGGGATTATCCGTAATGTGTTCCAGTCCTGGCATTCAGAAATTTGTACAATCGAAATGTAACCTACAGTGAGGTTAAGTAAATTTTTTCCGGCCAGATTACTGCTTTTATTCTGTGGAAGAAGGTGGAGTGCCCATACCTGATTATTAGACAACTGTTTGTCGCATCCCGCGAAATTGTGAAATTTTTTCAAAATATACTACCACTTCAGTATGAAATCACGAAATTTATCAATTATGTACGAAATTACGAACGAATTGCACAATGTTTTTGACGTGTTCCATATTAAATTACTGTACGTCTGATTCGAGATGTTGACTATACGAATCGATAAAATTGATTTTCAATTGCACGGCGAATGCGAGTTTCGAGAGTATCGAAAGAGACATGAAAATGGTGGTGGTTTGGGATAAATGCAGCGTGTTTGTTTATTATTGTTTTATGTGATTCACATTTATTTTTGTTTGAAATTCATAACAATAAAATAGTGTATATATATCTAAAATTATGGCAATATTAATTACGTTTGTAACGATATGACGTACATCTTGTCAGAACGAGTGTCTCGGAAAATGACACAATATAAATTTGCTTCACGCATCGCTTAAAATGCAAAGAACAAATTACGTAACCCAGCTTAAATTTTCCGGCAACAAATAAGAGTGAAAAAAACGGGTAAAATTGTTGCGTCTTCAATAGAACATTTATAGAGTGGAAACACGAATGAACAAATTCGAGGTATGTAGGTTATGCAATTTGGTATGTTTAATATGCCTAATCTAACCATCAAATGTAACAAATGTGTAGATTTTCAACCACTCAATTAACATATTTCTGTACAGAAAGTAAATATATTTAAATATTTAACTAAAAGTACAATATTTTGCACACATTTGCTACCTCCAAAACATTTGTTCGACATTTCCAAAATTAACGAAATTTGAGACGAAATGACATGAAAAATAACGAAAAAGTCAACGAAATCGCCTCATCAAAATTGACAAAATCATGAAAATATTTTCACCGAAAACAGGTGTGTCTACTGATTATTCATCTGTACATACGTATTACAACAGCATGTTTCAGCACTGTGCTGCATGAAGCGAACAGTGGCCAAAATTTGAACAGACTTCAAGCAAACACTTTGTTCCTGTGTCTTTATTTCAAATGTGTAAATAAAAGGTGCCTGTTCCAAAATGGATGGCATTCAAATACATAACATTTCTGCAATTTTTATTTTGAATAAACAGGAATTTGTAGCGAATAGACACATGCACATCTTCTTGTTAGCCTCTCACAAAACTGGACTTGCTTCCGCATCATTGTTTATTGAAACACAGTATTGTTTCTCTACATCGTGAAATATTTCAACTGAACCTTAAAACACTTTCGGCAAAATATTGCTTTTTAAAGCAAATTAAATCTGCTTTCCAATTACACGTGTTAAACAGCCATACCCATTTCACAAACAATTGCAGTTGAGTCTTGTTATAGCAAAATGTCACAGTTCTGGGTTTGAACTTCGCTATAGCCGAATTTGGCCGATTCTGACCCCTGGCCCTATACCCAAAAATTGCATTAAAACAGTCTTTAATCTTATTTAATTACAAAGTAATACCTTACATTAAGGAAACATAGGTTTATTTTAACCGGTAAGTATGCGTTGGTTACAATGCTACCCAACAAGTATGGGTGCAACTATTCACCAAGTCAAAACGGGCCAAAAACTCAGCCACGTCATGTAAGTATGGTTATTGATTGCTGGACCCCCTCAACGGTGTCCACCCACGCAGGCACGCAGCAAGAGTGCACATGCCGGCAGAGTCAAAATGATTACACTGCCGGCCGCTGCAGACCAATGGATCGCCGCTGTAAAATTGTGTTCCATCAATCGAACCTTGAAGAATTTGTTAAAACTATTCCCACAGCGGGCATATACAACCGCTGACTGCATCAAAATTTTAGATTTTAGTCGTAGCATAAATCGGTAGCATCATAGCTTGTATATTAGTGACGTTAATTCACCTTCCCCTCACTCCACAAAAAGCTCTACTGACTTTATGAACCATTACAAAAGGACTCATATGCTATCACATACTGAGAAATAAATGTGTAACTTAAAACTTTTACTGTAAAATTATATTTTTTTAAGGAATACAGTAATTTTTAACGTGGTGTCAAACCTGTTAGTACAAAAGGAAACACAAGTATGGATGTGATATGCAATATAGAGGGCACAACACAGCAGATGCACCAAGTTCCCGACATGCTAAATGATGCTGAGTGAATTACAGTATTACAGTAAGAACACCTCAACGCTGAAATGACTTTAAGGGAGACTGAACCTTATCAGATAGGATTTAATGCTTCCATCATAAATCAGGCAACTACGGTATATTTTGTAAACATGCAACTGCGAATCATAGAGCTGCTTACAAGTAAATTGTATCGCCAACTTTAGAGTAACAGGCAGCGTTAAAGTGGTCCCGATCTAGTTTAGCAGCGCTAGTGTTCATAGTGACAAATAAAAATTAGTAGCAAAAAGTACGTAAAATACGCTAGTAAATATGGTATAACATGCTGACAATTGTGTATAATTTTAATTCAAAATGGAAACGTTTGAATTCAACTGAAATTTGGTAAGATGTCAGCATTTAAATTTGTTAAGATTTCCAACATGGTGACATTTAAACTAGTTTTCCAATACAGGTGCTAGCAGTATCTCTAGCACCGACTGTCTTAAAACATTGGTAACGCGGGAAACATTCTCCATGAGAAATGCAACAGAATGTTGCCAGAGAACTTGAAAAAGCTTGTTTTTTTTTAATATAAATTTGCCAATGCTGAGGTATGGCTAAATGTCAAGTGTGTGATTTGTGATATGTTTACTTTTAAGGATAAAAATAAATTCAAATAATATAGGTATTAAAAATATTTTATATCCTAAATTGCCTGATATTTGTTTAATTTAGCTAAAAATGTGATAAATCGGTAATCGGTCTGTATCAGTATCGGCCAATAATTAGGTTAATTATCAATATCGTTTCAGTAACCGGTAAAGTCTTATTGTTGCATCACTAACTGAAATATTATTTTTATGAAGTAACCTCTGTTAAATGTAAACTCTCAAATAACCAAAATGCTGAAAATCAGGTTCTACTGTAGTAAAAGCTAATTTTCTAATCCACTTCGACAAGACTCACTACAATACAAAATATTATATTGGCCTGATAAACCACTGTTAAAATTTGGTTGAAAAATAAACAATAATAATGAAGTGACTTTCCATTCAGGAGAGTACAGAACATTACTATGCAAGTCAAAATCAGAAGCAAGAAACTGTACATGTTTCATATTCATAACCACAAAAATTATTTGGAAAAAATTAACCAAACTGTGCTATTTACTATACAGGCAGAAATGATGTTGAGACTTACAAAGTAAAAAATTATTTGCACTAAATTTTTGATAATTTAACAAATTTATGAAAAAATAATTTTGTTCTACTGGCCATTACTTAAAACTACTCTTGCACTTGCCTATATTTAAAAGCTTTGTACAAATAAATTATAAAAAGTTTTTGTAAAATAATAAATTTGGAATAATTTTATTTTGAAACACACATTTAAATTACATAAGTAACATTTTAAAAAAAACTAGAAAGCACTTATCTTATAATACAGAAGCTCATACAGTATTTTAAACAATTCTGACTGGCAAATTACAGTATTTTAAAAAATCTAAAATTTCACTTACAATTTCAGTCAAACATTGATAATAAAAACCTGTTTAATCAAACAATTCTCAAAAATATGGTATGTTATCTTAGTCATTTGATTATGACAGGGAATTCAGTGATTATTTGTAAATATGCATTAATTTAATGTCAATCTGAAAGGTAAAAAAAAATTCATGTTTGTGATAATACTGTATTTAATACCTATGTACCACCCGCTTCCAATCATGTAAGACTCACACCCAACATTTTCAACATACTCTGAAGAAAAATTAAATTGTTCACTATATAAATTCTTCAATCTGTGTATTGTTCAAAAATAAAATAAAATTAAACTAAACAGTAATTAAATTAAATATGTGATTAAAGCTTATGAACAAAATGATGACCTGCAAGAAGTTTGTATAATACTGCTCAGCACCACTCGAGATGCTTTAAGATAAATAATAGCAGCGGTGCCGCCTGGCACGCTAAACTGCATGCGATGAAAATGTACCCAGTTCCACAGCTGCAGCGAATACAGCACTCAGTCAGCAGTTGTCAGTGCCTACAGAGCACGCTGTACTGTGGCTCATTCTAGTGGAGCAATGAAACACTATTCTGCCTCTCTGTGCCGCCACATACTGTGGTGCGAGTGCCTCCAGGCCTGCCGTTTTAACAGATATTTAAAACCGGACAGACGGATAATGCTAGACATTCGCGGATATTTCCAACTCCTGTCTTTACCAACAATAGACACAATAATTAGCGACGCGCATGAATGAATTACTGAAACAAGATTCCTTAATCTTTTTTTATGTTTATGGTGCACCGAGAAATCTTTTCCTTTCTTTGGAGAAAAAGACACGGTATAGCCAAATACAGGAAATATTTACCTATTATTTTACACCAAAATAAATATTGAAGGAAATTTTTTTTAAAAAACCTCATAATGGACACACCCCATATTATAGCCCAAAAATTTGGTCAAAAACATGTTTACATGCAGCGTCATGATGCAAGCAAACTACATCACATTTGAGGCCATAGATAAACTCACGGAGATATATTCATTTTTCAATGATAAGTAGCCGGTTCAAAGTGTCAGTTTCTCTAAAATTGTTATTCAAATCTTTACAAATAAGAAAATGGGTGGAAAGTTTTACTGCTACTTTACAGAAACTGGTTAGAAAATAGTTCAGTCTGTAAAAACAATATCAGTACATGGTTTACAGTAAAACATCTCAGTTTTTCACAGTATTAGTATAATAATTTACTGTACATATTGATTTCACTGTCAAAAATTTTACAGCAAAAATTGTCTAAAAATACTTCTGAAACGTACGTAAATGTAAGTTGGAAATATTACAGGATTTTTTCAAAGCTCATTACAGGATTTTAAAAACTACTGTAACTTGGTGGCAGCCCTGGCCTAGACGTTCGTACCAGGCGAACAACAGCTGAAGGAAAAGATCTAGGTGCACACTCCACACAAATTTTGCACATCCCAGTGGACCAGCAGTCACCAGTGGTAATGCCAGTGTTGGCTGGTGGAAATGTCAGTTTTGCGTATCTACAGCTAATAAGTTACAACCTGATAGTGAAGGTTTTGTACTCCTATTTCTATTATAATAAAGTGAAACCCCTTTTTACACCATTCAAGGGACCTACTAAAAATTGGTGTAAAATGCAGAAAGGTGTAAAAAGAGGAAAATTTATGCTGTGTGAGATTTGCAAGGCACCAGAGAAAAATTATGCAAAATAAGGGAAACTGTAAAATCTGGGAATTTTAAAAATGGGTTCCATTGAAAGGAAAGGGTTGACTCATTCATGCTTAGTGCTGGGAGTGAGCTTGGGAGGTGATGAGGCTTTAGCTTGGGATTAGAGTAGTTCCAGTCTGGAAGTAGTATGCTCTTTTCTCTCTCTCTCTCTCTCTCTCTCTCCCCCCCCTCCTGTATCGAGTATGCCGCAGTCGTTCTCCATTTAACGGTCGTATCTTCTGCCCGAGTAGCCATCAAGCAGATTGGACGGCAGTGGAGAGCAGGTAGGAAGAGTAGGGAGGGAGGGGGAGTCTGCTTGACGGGGTCGAGCGAAGAGGGCCTCTCTCATTGCTGTGGTGGCTCTGGTTAAGGTCGTATGTCGCTAACGCGGGTGCGTTATGCGCTGTGGAAGAAAAGACCTTGTTTGCTTGTCTACTTCGTGTGGAGTGGCAGCAGAACGAATTCAGAGCGACAAATTCTCTGGCTGAGAATTCCTTGCTAAGGGCAGGAAAATCCCGGGCGTCACAAACAAACGAGGCTTTCGTGAGTTTCAAAAGCGAGCCCTCACCTAGGATTGACAAGGGAGAGGACGACGCAAGGTATGTTGCGGTGAAACCCCCTTTAGACCGTGCCTAATTAATTGAAGTTTGGTTCACCATTGTATATCCTGTTCAGCTTGTAATATATGATAAACCCAACATTTTCAGGCCCTACCTATCTAAAACCTTGAATTCCTCGTATGACTGAAAACCCAATTCATCAATTTTGTATTCGAGAAAAAAATGTGCGGGTGGCACATGTGTAAATACAGTACCTCTTACCTTCCAATATGCTTCACCACGGAGTCAAAACTGTAATTTTTCAAGGTTTTGCAGATTTACCACACACATCTAAGCTCAAATTCATATCCGTTCAGATTTGTATTACATATATATTTAACTGAATTCTCAAAATATGGAAGCACACTTTACGAAAAACACATTTATTAAAAACTATCAAAATGGCTTAAGTAACAACACTAATGAAAGATTAGAAAAAAATTTTTCTGCAGGATGCCAAACTTGTCCCAGAATAAATGTGCCTTACACTGTGAAGAAAATTGCTTTGTAACCTGATACACTATAAACACCATAATAATTTTAAAAATAATGTACTTCAGTGATATAATTTTAAATGATAATGTATACGCAGTCATTTGCTACACTGATTTTACTTGAATCTGATGAATGCCTTGTTAGAATTTAATTTGTAAAAAAAACTGAAATCAAACAAAAAAAATTATCTTCTTTTTTTAAGTTTGCTTTCATTTTGTTTTAAAAATGATGCCACAAAATTTAATTATAATGCCATCTGTATGAATATTACACCTTCCAAAGCTTAAAGTCTACAAAACACAGTGTGTACTGTCAATTGTACATATTCTTCAGTTCTACAAAACTGTTCAAGAAACTAAAACAGGGGACACAAAATGGTGTACTTGTTCCTACTATGTACTCCTATTTACAAAAAACTTTTATATCAAAACAGTTTTTAACGATGAAATAAAAAAAAACATACGCACAGGTTGAAAACAGAGCATGTGAACAATGATATGATTTGACACATTTATCTCCCATCCAGTGAATGAAAATTGAAAACTAATGCATATATAATTGAAAACAATTTCCTAAAGTAAAACAAAAATTCAACGCACGACTAATTTAGGACTTGGGTACATTTAGGACGAAAATCTCTTTCTCCAACTTCTGCTCGGGGAAGAGGAAGTCGAGTGTTGACTTTTGCAGTTCCTCCAGGGCTAGCTGCACGTGCAGCCTGACTGTGTCATCTGCATCCGTCTGGTACACTAGCTTGAGGGTTCTATACAGCTCCAGGACTGTACTCTCCAAAAACTTTAAACACAACACCAAACTTGTCAAAGAGCACACTGACAAACAATGGAAGACAATTACTGCACCTCTGCTGCTACAATATACTTTAATAAGTATTCATTTCATTGTAAAACATTTCATGATTAAACACATATTCTATAACATATACTAAAAGGAAAATTAATAACTGAGGTAATATGTTCCAAACCACCAGCCAGCTATGTTCCCAGTACTCTCAACACACTGCAAAGTAGCCCTCGGTGCAGCACTTGAGCAACATTCCACATCCTTCCATAGCAGACTCACCAGTCTAATATACCCTAATCAAGGCAACTACCACTTTGCGACTTCACTATAAACATACTAAGACAGAGGACGAACGGCCACAGGGTCAATTACCAAACAAGCCATAGCCGGTTCCAGTCTGAACTTTCAGGCTAAACCAGTTGCACATGCAACTTACTTTTGATTCTTGTTACCGTATTTACGTGATTATAACAGCTGCCCATGTATAACAGCCGTTATAATTTTGGAATTCAAAAACTGGAAAAATAAAATTTCCGTATATAACACCCATGACAAAAAAAAATCCCCAAACGCCTATTAACCTGCCACCCCGCGAGTAGAATGGAATCGCCCAAGTTATTTCACGTCAGTGGCGCTGCGTCTAAGCAGAAGGAGTTAAAAGACGACAACTGAACACAGCCTCACTCCGACTGGACGGATGAAACGTGCTATTCTTCCAACAGTGTCTTTCAAAAGTTTAGCTGCGTGGCAATCCATTTCCCAAAAGATGATCGCGAAAAGTTTTAAGGTGACTGGGATTTCATCCGACTTGGACGGCACAGAAGACGACATGTTGCTTAATGCGCCAGACACGTCTGGCGATTCCGCCAGCGATGAAAGTGACTTTTCAACTGCCTGTAAATATTTTGTTATTGAAAATATGCGTGCTTTAAATGTTTTTTGTGTTACTGCGTTTGCAAGGGAAATTTTTTTAATGACTGGAGAGAATATGGCGGCAGCCATAATTATTTGTAAAAAAGACATGAGTACCGTATGTGTTCTTTTTTGTATTTTAAAATAAATTGCATGTTTATGATATGGTAATTTTTTTGTTTTAGTTGCAACCTGTTTATTATTTGGTACGTTTTGAGGAAAATAATTTGTTGGTTACACGTATTTCAGATGACTAAAAAGAATTTTTTTGATCAGCTCACATATAACAGCCTATCAAATTTTAGGTTTTAATTTTTGGCAAAACTTGGGGCTGTTATATTCGTGTAAGTACGGTATAACACCAGAGTGGTGAGGGCCTCACCACCCTTAGACAATAGTGCAGAGCAGAGGCGCTGAGAGCTAGCTTATCAGTAGATCACAAAATCCAGACAGTCATCTGGGCTTAACATACGATTACTTCCTTTCAAATTTCCCACAACACCCTAGTTAACCCCAACTGCCTGTAGTAATACCTCGTCCAGTAGTCTGAAAATAATACCTGTTGATGACATTGCTGCATCTCTAATCCTGCAATTTTTAGAACACTGCCTTTCTTACATAATGTATAAACGGGTGGTGGTAGTCAGAAAACCAAAGACAATTAACTAACCATAACAGTTAAGCAAAAATTATAATTGTTTATGTAATAACTTAAGGGGAAAAAAAAGACATTAAATGCAGTTTTATTAAATTTCAAAAAAAAAAAATTAACAAAAACTTCTAGCCCTGATGCTAAGAATGTTTCCGAGAATGAAATTTTTAAGTCGCGGTGTTCATAAAATCAAGAGATCAGTAAAATACCTAAGACGTAAACGTAAAATTGAGGCCTTAAATAGACTGCAGTATTCATTAAATTTCAAAATCATAAAAAGCTAAATTTGGCCTCATATCTGTTGTATACGAATTTATGTAATTTAATATGTAGTTCACTTTATAACTTCAATTACCTACAGGACTTTTCTTCTTTTTTAATTATGGTTCCCAAGGCTTATTTGTAAAATCGGGATTTTACTCTGTATACTTAATTTGAGTGTACAATTTTCATAATAGTTGTAACACAGTGAACCAATATCTGTCTTTATTTAGTTGGTCCCATTAACGAACATAGGATAAGCAAAGCATATTTAACTAAAAAATTTTTTTCGCTTCAACTTCAGCTACCAATATTTTTCCTGAAGTCTCTATACTAATAATAATACTTATTCAACTCTACCAAATATACTACTTTATCTCCAAGCCTTTGCTAGTATCACTGTGACATTTACTATTTTCAGCGGATACTGTAATGCTACATACCTTCAGAGTGTCTTTGCCCAAGCCTTGAAGAATTGAAGTAATGACTAGCACAGCTGCTCTGCGAACAACGGGGGACTGGTCGGACTGCACTACACTTCGTACACACACGAAAATCTGTAATACAGTAACTTATTGTAGCTACTTCCTAGCATCAGCATTAATAACAGAAACAAACTTCTACAAACATTAAACAGAGGCACAACTGAATTTTACCATTAGAGACTCATATTTCCCACACATCTAAATTGATGATAAATAATAAATTTTACCACCTAGCACTAATTTAATTAAATAACAAAAATGCATCAATTTGAGCTTGTTTTTACAATATTCATACTCATAATTTCTAATTAATTTTAACTTATAACCTTGATTATCTGAGTCTCTTTTATCCTAACTTCTGTAGTATCCAAGGCGACTGAGAAAAAATAAATAAGTACGTACATAAAAACTTTCCATAAAAATATTTGCCTTTAACATTAAGCAACGTGTGGTATTACTTGCCACGTAGAACTTCATTCACAACCTCATGCAGTGGCCTTATAATCAGGGTGTCTACAGAAGTCCCAAAATAAATTTTTGTGGCTTTTTTGAGACATAATATTTAGTGATTTTCCTTAACATTTGGAAGTACAGCATTTCCCCCTTTTACTCTTCCCCAAACTGACTGATACTTTTTTACCAAAATAAGATTTACAAACAGCAAAAATTAAGCCCAAAAATTACCCATGGCACCCAAATTTAAAATGACTGGTGTAAGCCTAACAAGAAGATGGGACATTTACTATAACAACCATTTTCATACCATAATGGAAGAAACAGTCACAAAAATAAAAAAAATTACTTCATAACTACAACATAATTACAATTAGTCATACCATGATGAAAGATACTTCCCTAGACTTTACCTACTTTTAAATACCTTCCTCATGAGTAACAAAATCCATCCTACAGATAGGCCAACTACAATGTGCTCTACATACTTATCACTACTGTACATACTTATCACTTTTAACTCATCTTAACCACATTTTCCACATGCCAGCGAACGGTTGGTTATACGAACCAATTTTCTTGAAAGCTACATTTTCCTGGCGTTTTCACTCTTTCTTAAGGCCACGCTCTCATGTTTCCACATTATTAGTGATATCCATTTTTTACACCCAAATGAGAGCAGATTTCCAAAATTTGTTCAGCAGTTTTCTTTAAACCTGCGTTGGCAATGTTAGACAATTTTTTCACGGACGTACTATGGTTTTAGCTACCATATTTATTAGCATAATGTCCACACCATTATTTTGAAAGGCAAAAAAGGAATATTAAAAAAAAAAAAAAAAAAAAAAAAAAAAACCATCCGATCGTTTTCAACAGGGGACACAAATACAGTAAACCTCTGTTAAAACATTTCCCAAGAGACCAGGTTATGTGATCGCTTAAGGCGAGAAAACGTCTTAGCCAGAATAGTAAAAATTTGGAATACAGGAAAGAATTTAGTGCCAGACATTCCCTGCAAAATGTGACTGTGACAAACGTCTGTCGATTGGAAGTGCGGCACGCCAGCACGTGCACCTAGATTCTCCGTATTTCGTACCTACCAGACATGGCGACTGAACCGAGCATCTAGGTACCAGTCTGCATGCTGCGCACACCTAAATCCTCCATATTTTATGTCTACAAGACATGGTGGCTGAACCGAGCACCTAGGTACCAGTCTGCATGCTGTGCACACCTAAATCCTCCGTATTTTATGCCTTCAAGACATGGTGGCTGAACCGAGCATCTAGGTACCAGTCTACATGCTGCGCACACCTAAATCCTCCGTATTTTATGCCCACAAGACATGGTGGCTGAAACGAGCATCTAGGTACCAGTCTACATGCTGCGCACACCTAAATCCTCCGTATTTTATGCC